>JASVEL010009948.1:0-148633 GCA_032618575.1 Nicotiana noctiflora
CCAATTAGGCTACAATGATTTCTACATTAATCACCTTTGCTCATAATGTCTTATTGGTGATTTAAGAATAAATGCTAAAAATGTGATTATATTTTCGCAAATTGGTCAAAGCCATGTAAAGAAGAAGGAAACATCACATTCTTTGGGAAAAGCCATAGTCTCTATTCTTGAGTTATTAAATTTCCATCAAATTTCTCTTCAAGTCCAAAAGATATTTTTTTTATTTTCCAAATTTTAAAAGTCAAGCGGACCTTTATTCTGGCAGAAAGCCTATTGGATGGAATAAAGCATTTTTTTAGTCACAACATATTTTGAAAGAAAGAAAAAATAATTATGGGAGTCGTTTGATTGGATTTAACTTGTAATAGAGATTGAACACTTGTGATATAAGCTGGGACTAGTAATATATTTCACAGTGAGGTCATCAGTGACAAGCGTAAGAAACTACTTTTGGGCGCTGGCAACATCAAATTATACTTTGTCGTAATTATGGGTGGTTCTTCCGTAAAACTATGTATAAATTTAAAAATAAGTAATCGCTTTAGATTTTATATTTGTAAGATATCGTATTTTTTTGTTACATCTAATAAACTATGTATAAATTTAAAAATAAGTTTTGTAAAGAGAAAAAGTCTAATTTCTTTATTTAACAAATTAAATCTAGAGAAAAAAGATTTGAAACTGCTATGATTTCTACGAAGGAAATTATATTTGAAATGAATATCGAGCCTGAATTACATATATAAAAATCGTGTTATATATAAGAAGTAACAATTTGATGTGAATGTTGATAATGAAATCTCAAAATCTTTCGAATAGTCATTTAGAGTTGATTACTTTTATACATAATAGACAATGTTATTTTTTCACTTAAGAGTTTGAACAATTCGAAATATATAAAAGTATTTTTGACTTTCTATGTGACAGCAAAAACTAAGATCACCAGATGTTGGAGACTTAAAAAAATATTGCCTTAATCTTGGATGTTCCTTAAAGCATTATAATCAATTCGATATAGATGAATTAGATTTTTTTATAAATTAAAAGTATTAATAAAAATAATACAATTAGAAGATAACAATTTAATTGATACACTTAATCAACTAAAAAGATTTAATTTTTTTTTTTTCAAATGCCTAAATTGCTTATGGAATAATGTTCATAACTCATGTTACCATTGCTTCTGTGGAAAGAAGTGATCAAAACTAAAATTGATAAAATCTTACCTAAGAATAACAATGTCAGAAGAAAGGTTAAATTGATTAGCTATATTGTCAATTGAGAAATACTTCTTAGGGGTTATTGATTAAAAGAAAATTATTAATAACTTTGTATCTAAGAAAAACTTAAAAAAAGACTTCAAATAAATAATAAAAAAAAATAAAAAGCTAAGACCCCTCATAAAGTTTGCCTTTAGAATTTATATTGAAGATGATGTGGCATGACACGTGGACGGGTTAAATGGTCAAAACATGATGATCAGTTAAGAGTCACGGGTGACAACAAATACGATGAGGAGAAAGTTAAATAGGTACGAGATGCTATTCAAAAGATACGAGTCTCGTATCTATTTAACTTTTTTAAAGCCAGGAGATCTGGGGGAAGTAAAGATATGAATCTGATGACAGAAAGGAGTCCAAATTCAGTATTAAAATGCCAAATACATTAGCGAATCGACATTGAATAGGAATGATTGTGTAACATTTCATTTAATGTCATTTAATGCTTATAATTGCCTCATTAAGGCTAATTCATTACACATTTTCATAGAAAAATCAACTATAAAAGGAGGATGTGTCAGCATTTGTAAAGACACGGAATATCATTGATATTACATTGAAATACAAATTTATTTATTGCTTTGTTATCCTCAAAAATTTCTTATTTTTTTCGTATTCTGATTATCAGTAACCCAATTTTTCTTTTAATTTCTAGATTTAACCGAAATTCTATTTTTTATTAAACAACTACTGTATGTTATTAGTGTAAATAAATAACGTATATTTACTGCAAATATACTCCCTCCACTATTTGTACAATATTTAGATCATAGTGTCACTCTCTTTGATTTATTTTGAGGCAAAGTACAACTTGATTCATTGCATTAAATTTACTTAATGTTCGTTTACGAAGACACATGCAAGATCCCAAACCATGAAACAGGTGTCACTACGTCCATGAAATCATCACCGGCCTAAAGATGACTGTATTGAAGAGCAGCCACCTGGCCTATAACTTTGTAGGGTACAGTCTCTATATTATAAATACTCCTACTAAGACAAGAAAATAATTTAACTTATTATTCTAACGGTGTATAATATTTTATTCTTGCGGAATAATTTAACATTTTTATACATTAACTATCATTTTATACGATTGGCAATTAGTGTTTACCGTAAAAAAAATGTACTTATAATTATTTTATAAAGAACCTGATTGTGTGCATTAAATATGAGATCAGAAAATACGTTAGGGAAAGAAAAAAGAGAATAACTAGGGCAATGTTAGTCAAGAAAAAACAAGACAGAAAGTGAGAGTCAGAGGATTCGTCTTTATGTTTATGGTTCTCTTCTCTGCATTTGGCCCTTACACATGCAGTTGTGAATTGTGACTAGACTTACCAGACCATGGACTCAAAATTCAACTGGTCCCTATTGTCTTTCTCCTTTTTTATTTACTTTGTCTCCCTCGTCCCCATATATTGCCTATATATGGCCTATTTACTAATATAAACTATTCTATGTGTCATATTTATGTACATTCATGTATGTAAATATATCGTTGACTCAATAACATTCTAACATGCATTATTGTTGCCTAATTCACTAACTCCATCCTGCCTGTGGCATGCACAATGGTTCATGATTTTGGCGAAGGATTTCGCAAGTTTCCCTGATTAAGTGACAAATTGAGATAATAATATATATGATGATTAAGTGATAACTTTTATTTAGAAGACAAATATATTTATTTTGAAGAATATTGCAATAGGGAGTTCTTTCTAGGACTTATCATTACATAGGTCAACTTTCATTACATTGCCCTAACATGACATTTAATCCATATTAACTTTTCTCCTCTCCGGTAAAATTTTAAATATGTAAACTAGATTCCAACTTCTTTTACGCCGAATATATGAGAATCTTGAGTATGTTGTCATTGGCAAAAGGTTGTATCCAAAAAATAAAAATTATAAAGAAGTCATATGGAGCTACGTACATTGGATACGAACACATAAAATAATAATTAGAGCTGGAAAAGAAAAGTTTATATAGTAAACTATATATGGACTAAATATGGTGTGAAACGAAAGATTCTTGAAGCTCCAAGAGAGAGAAAAGAATATTTTTGACATAGAATACTCAAATGAGAACCTTTGAAAGGAGAGTTGAATCCCCTAAACTATTCTTTACCATAATTTGCTTAACACACCAAAAAGTATGAGATTTTTTGACTCATCATGTCTGGAATTTTTCACATGCTATTCGTTATTTACACTAACTAAGGGTTTAATTTTGTAACTTTTTTCCTATTTTAAATTGTAAAAATACACCCATTTTAGCGCTTTATGAACTCCCTCTTTAAGATCTTCTACTTCTAACATTATTTTTAATTTTCAAAACTAGAGGCAATGCTCATGCCAATTGCCAAACAACTATTCTTTTTTGGTTTATTGGAGACAGAAAGGTGTATAAAGAAATCTTAAACAAAGTCGGGGTATAAGGAAACAATGATCGTTTAGCAAAAAGAAAGAAATCCGCATCTTTAGCCTAAATCAGCGCTTTCACACTTAAAATATTTGATTATTATAACTAAGGTACTTTTAATCTGCTTTATTTAATTACCCTCCATTATGTGCGTTCTTATTGTTAAATAAATTTCTTATTCTGTTGCGCTGATTTCATGGCTGATTCTTTAGGTTCAACTCATTTCATTGTTGAAATTTATCAACTTGTGTGAAAAAGGGAAAGAATATATGGGAAAATATTATACTAATTTGGATGGAGAAAGATGAAAGAAAATAGAAGCTTATGTATGCAAGCATAAAATCTCAAATCGATAATAGGCAAGTGTCTGGTAGTCAACACTCTCCAAAAAAAGTAAAGGAATTTACAAGGGAATCAATGATGAATGCCTCATGCATTACTCGTGGTTGAAAAAATGTGCTTTTAATGAAAATTTATGAAGGAAAAAAGTATGGGTTTGCGGTAAGAAAAATTGGAAAAAAAAAATCTACATGCTGAAGTAATTGTTTTTTTTTTTGTAATGCTACTATATGTTGTATTCTTATTTTAAAATTTTTAAGTGTTTTTCTCATTATTAACGACAACGTAGCTAACATTCTCCCTTCAAATACATGCTTATTGGTTTTACTACACAATGATGTAACTATAGTTTTTTTCGTTATATTCATATATTAAAGTACGTGTCAAAGGAAAAGAATTTATGTTATACATACTGTATTGTCATCTATATCTGTGAACCAGTTTGGTTTCATGCCGGGTCGCTCTACTACAGAAGCTATCCACCTTGTGAGGAGGGTGGTGGAACTGTTCAGGGATAAGAGGAAGGACCCGCATATGGTGTTTATCGACTTGGAGAAGGCGTACGATAAGGTCCCTAGAGAGGTTCTGTGGAGATGCTTGGAGGCGAAGAGCGTGCCGGAAGCCTACATCAGAGTGATCAAAGACATGTATGATGGAGCCAAGACTAGGGTTAGGACGGTGGGTGGCGACTCGGACCATTTTCCGGTGGTTATGGGGCTACATCAAGGATCTGCGTTAAGCCCTCTCTTATTTGCCTTGGTAATGGATGCTCTAACTCGCCATATTCGAGGGGATGTGCCATGGTGTATGCTCTTTGCTGACGACATAGTCTTGATAGACGAGACGAGGGCTGGTGTTAATGCGAGGTTGGAGGTCTGGAGACAGACCCTCGAGTCTAAGGGTTTCAAAATAAGCAGATCTAAGACTGAATACCTGGAATGCAAGTTTAGCGCCGAGCCGAGCGAAGTAGGCAGGGACGTAATGATTGGAGCTCAGGTCATCGCCAAGAGGGACAGTTTCAGATATCTTGGGTCGGTGATTCAGGGGGACGGAGAGATTGACGGGGATGTCACTCACCGTATAGGAGCGGGGTGGTTGAAGTGGAGGCTCGCATCAGGAGTCTTGTGTGACAAGAAAGTTCCACAGAAACTCAAGGGGAAGTTTTATAGAGCGGTGGTTAGACCTGCCATGTTGTATGGGGTGGAGTGCTGGCCTGTGAAGAACTCTCATGTCCAGAGAATGAGAGTTGCGGAGATGAGGATGCTCGGGTGGATGTGCGGGCTCACCAGATTAGATAAGATTAAGAATGAAGTTATTCGGGAGAAGGTGGGGGTGGCCCGAGTGGATGAGAAGATGCGAGAAGCGAGACTTAGGTGGTTTGGGCATGTGTGGAGGAGAAGCCCTGATGCACCGGTGAGGAGTTGTGAGCGACTGGCGGTGGTTGGCGCGAGTCGAGGCAGAGGGAGGCCTAAGAGGTATTGGGGTGAGGTGATTAGGCAGGATATGGCTAGAATGGGGATTTCCGAGGACATGACCCTTGATAGGAAAGTTTGGAGGTCTAGTATTAAGGTTGTAGGGTAGGGCCTTCTAGAATTCTTAGTACTTCTGTTAGGGGCTGAGTGGGGTTTGGTAGCGATCTCTATAGTTAATTAATGTATTGCATTGTGCCTCTTATGGTAGTAACCGATTGGTATTATTGCATGTCATTCTACTTTTGGTTTTATGTTTAGATAATTATTTATTTGATTTATCCCGGATTTACTAACATTGTTTTGTTTTGTTTTGTTTTGTTTGTTGATTTTCTCTCTCTTTTTCTGAGCCGAGGGTCGGCCGGAAACAGCCTCTCTACCCTTTCGGGTAGGGGTAAGGCCTGTGTACGTATTACCCTCCCCAGACCCCACTTTGTGGGAACATACTGGGTAGTTGTTGTTGTTGTATACTGTATTATCAACATCTCCTTGTGAAATTCTTATCAAACCATAATTCATGTTAGTGAACAAAAAAAAGAAGGTACGTAAGTCGCGGTATAATTATAATTAGTAATTACTAGATCGATTCACAATTTGATTCAGTACTAGCACCTTATAATATTAGTAATAGTAAAGCAAAGTGCAATAACATCGACTTCTTCGATTACTTTATTCTAATGTTGGAGTTTAACCCAACCAGAATAAACCAAGAAACTTAGGTATCTTGTTAAATAAATAAAGAAATACAAGAAAATAGTTAGACCCTATGAAGAGTGTAACAAAAGGTCGAGGACAATAGGCTACAAAGATTGTAGGGTTTGGTGCCCCGACACCACACGTGTGTTCTTTGGTATCCTTCTTTTCTTAAAAACTCTAAGGTTTGACTCGTGTCATGTCTTTGATTGATTTGGAAAACCAAAAAATGTGAAAGGGGCCATGTAGCAAAGCCAACTTGCACATAAATTTTCACTTTTTGGTCGGTTGATTGTATTCTTGAAATTGTTAGTTCTGTCATTCAAATTTAAAAAAAAAAAAACAATTTCCTTCTTTCCTTGTGACAATTTTCCAAATTTTCTTTTCCAACTTATTGTTGGCAAAAACTATATTATTTGACCAACGAAATTATTGGGAAGAGAGAATTTTAGACAATAAATGGTCTTTCATTAAAGTATTTTGTTTTTTCCATGGAGTGAAGGACCAATCAATATAAGCTCACATGCATGTTAGTTTTGCAGGTAAATTAATAAATTTGACGACACAAAGCCACCACGTAGAACATAATATATATGTGCGAGGAGATTCAATATATAGCTTATTATGCACTCAAGGTTTTTTCATCTTTTAGTTTAACAATTAATACTCAATAAACGTCATCTTAACTTGATTGACTTCCACAATCTCTTTAGTCGAACGATGAGTTTATGTTTTTATTTTGTCCAACAATGTTTGTTTTCCTAATTAATTCCCTGCAATATTTGTGTATTTACATAAAGATAAAGTGTTCAATCTTAAAATTGTTGGCCCCTTTAATCTATAAGTTAGTCAAGAAACTAGCACTGAATCAAAAAGTAACTGACCTTTAATATGGAGTAAGTCTTTGTTCGTTGATAGGATAAATGATGCATGCAGTACCTTTTGATCACATGGTGTGTTAATTAAAGAACAGAGAGAAGAATCGAAGTACTACAATTATCAAGTGAAATCTAGAATCAAATAGACACGTACCCAACTCATTAAAGTGATTAAAGAAGGTTCATGTATCATTCGATCATTTAAAAAAAAAATATGTATCATTGATCAAGAACTGTGATAATGGACAAAGTCTTCTTCAACCATTGTGTAATTCAAATGCCAAAAAATATTCCATATATATTCCAATATACTTATGACTTCCTTTTATTTTCATTTACTTTTTCAAAATAAGGAAAAGGAAGGGGGGGGGGGGGTTTCATATGTATAGACAAGCTTCACATGGGACATTTATTCGACATTATGGAAGACTATGATCCGAGAAAGTCTCCTCACATTGGAACATGAAGACTCTATTATTAATTTAACCAAAAGTATGTGCCTATGTATGACTTATAGTATAATTTAATAGTGGAGTACTACTTAAAAGGAAAAAAAATGGTGAATAAGAAAGTACTGTCCATATTTCACGAGGAGACTATACTCTATATCTTGGCCGCCAAGAAAGACACTTTTATTTTTGCAAGTCAAGACTTGTGGAAGAAGACCAGCAAACTATTGTCTTAACTCTAATTAAAATTATAGTACTAAAAGATACTTTACACATGATTCTAGTTACATTCACCCACTAACAGATTCACACTAAAATATTCAGAGCAAGAAAATCGCAGATTATATATAAACAACACTCAAATAATAATAATTCTTCGATTAAAAAAAAAGCTTTAAATCTCTTTAGCCTTGTTAGTGTAGTTGGATTCCATGATAGGCCCCTACCACCAACCTGTTTAAATAAGGGCAAATTTTGTTCACCTCAGGATTAATACATAAACGTTTATTAAAATCTCTTTCGTCGGAAAATTATAATATATAACAAAGTCAATATTTTTGATGTATATATAGTAGTACCGAAAATTCAGCCTCCGTTGTTCTAGCCATTCACTAACATATGTTCTTTTATTGGTATTAATTATACCTCAAAAAGGGAAATCATACTCGCCTCTAAACTATACCCTCGAATAAGGTCTCACTCAATTTATGGAAAAACGAATTCTGCAACATAAAATTCAGATAAAAAATCCAATATAGTGAATTGAAGTTGGCCTTAGGTGTAATAGGACTCTTAGTTACTGCGTGCGATCGTATACTGAGGTGTTTCCCGCCGGTTGTTGGAACGACGCGAGCCAGGCTGGATCTCGATTCAGAAAGATGAAGGACCCAAAAGTCTAAATAGACGGTTACAAATTCCCCATCTCATTGGGGGCGGAAAATGAATCGATATCTCGATGTGATACAACCCTTTCGATTTTAGTTGGGAAAGAACGGCGAAGTCCATCCGAACCGTCCGATGAAGAATAGTTTCATAAGTTGACTCTGGGGAGGTTAGAATATACACAAACCTTACCCTTATTTTAAAGGTAAAAAAATTATTTTCGATAGACCCTCAGATTAGGAATAAAATGTAACAAACAAAATACTATTCTCTCCGTTTTAATTTATGTGAACACATTTGACTGGTATGGAGTTTAAGAAAAAAGAGAAGACTTTTGAACTTGTGGTGTAACATGAAGCACATATATTTTGTGTGGCTATAAATCATTGCATAAAGGTAAATTGTTTCCAAATAGGGAAAAATGTCATTCTTTTTGGTACAGAGTAAAAAGAAAATAGATTCACATAAATTAAAATGGAGGAAGTATATTTTATTCAAAACTTCAATAGTACTTCTTATTATCATTTGGGTTTTATGGTATAAAAAATAGATTGGAATACCTACTTTCTTTTGTCCAAATTGGAATAGAAGAAGTGTGTAGTGTGTCTTCTGTCACAAGAACAATTATCCAGCGCGCGTGCAATCCTTTTTTTCCCTATTAGTATTTCGGTGGATGTCGGCCCACTGTTTCAAACGTGGGTTGACTGCTTTTAGGCCCACAGAATGGCCCACGAGGCTAGTATTGTTGTGGTCAAGTTTTTTGTACTTGTCAGGTGTTTTCTATTCAATTTAATTTTAAAAAAAATAATACTCCATCTGTTTCATATTAAACGAGGTACTTTTCTTTTTAGTTTGTTCCAAAACATATAATATATTTTTAAATTTAGAAATAAATCAACTTTAAATTCTTTCATTTTACCCATTTACCGTTAATGAGAAACTTTTATAGCCACGCAAATGTCATGGTCCAACATGCTTTTTTACCCCTTAAGCTTTTAGGACCACAAGTTTCAAAAGTCTATTTCTTTTTTTCTTAAATTCCGTAATTACCTCGTATAATATTAGAAATGACCACCGACCTTATATATATATATATATATATATATATATATATATCCGCAAGATAAAAGTGTTTTTACCCATTTTTCATACTTAACAAAATTTGCATATCACTATTTCTATTATATTTTGTTTGGACGTAGAGGGTTTGTGATAATCAAAGTAGGGTATGATTGATTGGTTTTAATGATTGTGAAAGAAAGAGATGGACAGGTGAGATACTGGCTGACAACTAACTGCCAGATTATAAAATGCTAAAAGAAATTACAAATAATTGGAGAAACATATTTTTTAAAAGTATTTATTGGACTATGACAATGAGGAGACTGTGATAGTACGTAGGGGAAAAGATAATTAATGGTGTTCATTTTCCAGGAGAAAGAAAAAGAATTACAGATTTTTCAACATTGAGAAAGTGACATTTGTCGCAATCTAATTTGATTTGACTTATACGGTAAAATTGAATATACTTCCTGATGCTATGTCCTGATGCTATGTCGTGTTTGGTAATTAATTGTGTTTCTCCACCTGAAGTGGTAAAACGTTTATGCTTTGCCATGATCAAATTCATGTATGATTGTGGGCAAACTATTGAAAATCCGTCTCATTGAATTTGCTCCATTTTCATTCCTTTAAGAGAATGTGATAGCAATATGTGATAAGTCTGAAAGAAGATAAAAATTATTATCGTGAATGTATTAATGGATGTGGACGTGGCAATAGGCGAAATTCTAATCGTCATCATTGTGATAATGAGAACAATAAGGATTCTCGAAATAATCTTTCACTCTGTGAAAATAATATTTTTCATCGATTTAACATTTGATTTTATTAAACACATATAGATGATTATAGTCAATTCATGATGTGAATGTGATAACGTCTGATTTATGAATACATATTCATTCTTTGAAGAATATGAACGTGCTAGTGGTAGTGAATATACCACACTCACATCTAGAAAGAGGTTTGAGATGATATAAGAAAATAATGTCATAATTATGGCATGAATGGTCATTGGTCACGTACCTATTGTACGCCGAAATATTTTGATAATGTAATTATTCAAGAATAACAGTAATGCAATAAACAGATCTTGCATTTAATTTTGACCATGACTATAATGGTATAACTTTCTCTTTAAAAGAATATTCACCATATGGATGTTGATGAATATGTGGTAGTACCAAATTAATTGAGATCTTTGGAAGAGCCAATTATTACTATTTTGGAGAAACACAATTAATTACCAATAAGGCATTGTGTTGTAGTAAGTCTCAAAGAAACTTATTCAGTTTCTAAAGTATTCGCGAAAGCGGTTGATTATATTGAGACTATAAATAAAGAAAAGATTTAATATCTTCTATTACTACAACTTGTAGCCGGGTAATACGTATGTGAAAAGCTACCCACTTTATTCTCCAATTTGTACTACATAAATAAAAGAATACCACAATGAAGTGAATATTTATTGATATAAAACCCATATCATAATAAACTTAGAGTTTATGCATAATTGCACACATCATGGTGTAAACCTGAAATTTATCAATATTCATAATTTATTCAGTTGGCATAATTGGTTTAGCCATATCAATTTAAGTATGATGTATAAAAAATAAAAGAGAATTCACATGGGTAAATATTAAAGAACTAGAAAGTTCTTTACGAATTCTCTTACAATGTTTGTTCTCGTTAATTGGTAGACCAATTAAAATTGGGATTGAATTCCTTGAATGCTGAAAATATCAAAGGTGAATATGGGCCTATTTACCTGCCATGTATACAACATAAGATATATCTATGAGATGTTACATGTGCAATTATTATTGACTCGTAACCTGGTATTGGCTAGGTAACTTATTCAATAATTTAATATAGAGCATAATTTTCAGATTTTTTATTCAAGATAGTTCTTCTTGATAAGTTGGTTTACATTACAGTTGGTTTAGCAAAATAATTTATTAAGTGCCTCCACTTAATAGCTAAATTTTTGCTTATGAGAACAAACTTATATATATATCAGTTTGATATACGTTATATACGAAAGTATATTATTTTCTCCCCTCAAAGGTGGTTCAGGATCAGGAACAAAATAATTCCATCTTATTATTATTGATGTGCGGTGTATATTTTGATTAATCCCATAACGCACAAAGATGTGTTCCCAAAGTAGAGTAAACAAGTTAGTTTTTCTAACATGAGGGGGAGACAATATACAATAGTAGAGAAAAAGTTACATGGAATGAATTATCATTTATACATCTAAGATTCTCGAATAAGATATGAGCTTGAAGTTCATAAAAGGATAATTCATTAGCAATATATTGCAAAGCATGCGAGACGCATTTGCTGACCCAAGAAAGGATCCTATTAGAATAAGTCCTAGAAGGACAAAGTCTATGGTACGCTAAGCGTATACACAAATCGGTTTCAAATAAACTTCTTGATAAAGAAAATAAGCAAATGATCAAAATAATCATAATAAAGGAGGCAAGTGATCTAGAAGATCACATGACATAACGTTTCATAAAATCTCATGAGAGATTCAGGTACCTGAATATATGAATGAAGAGATCTCGATGCTATGTCCATATGAAAACAAGAAAGTTGGAATTGATTTAAAATGTTTGTCGACGACATTGATTGTAGCGCTAAATATATGTGAGGATCTTAAGTCCGGAGAAAAAATTAGTAGAATTGGTTTCATATGAAAGACATGTAATTTTGAACATGTAGTTCAAATACTTGAAAGTATAATGTCAATGATATGTGCAATCAGTTTTCAATATCTTATATGTCTAGCATGACATAAAAATTTGATATGCATCTAAAGTCTATTTTATGGCTTATATGACTTAACTTATATGACAATCCATGAAGGATTTAAGTTGCTTGAAGCATATACAATTCTTGATCTTGAAATACCACATTGTCAGTGCAATTTGTGCATATATGTATTATGATGACCGACCCGTCGTCTCGTGAGTTACTACCCCAATCTTCCCATTTTCTGCCTCCTTATATTTATTACCGGTATTGGGTGTGCTAGAATTGATTTGGAGTGACTTTGATAAGAAACGAGACACTTAGTCTCTTTTAAGAAGACTTAAGTTGAAAAAGTCAACCGGATGTTGACTTGTGAGTTAGAGGGCTCGGAATTGAATTCCGATGATTCGGTTAGCTCCGGGTGATGATTTAAGTCTTAGGAGTGTGATTGCAAATAATTTTGGAAGTTTGGTGAAGAAGTTATCCTATTTTGGCGAAGTTTGAATTTTGGCGGATTCTGATTAATATGTGATATTTTGATCCGAGAGTCGGAATGAAATTTTGAGAGTTGCAGTAGCTTCGTTAGGTGATTTTGGACTTAGATGCAAAATTTTAGGTCATTCGAAAGTCGTTTGGTTGGGTTTCAGATCGAATGTGAGTTTTGGAAGAATTTGATAAATTAGGGCTCGAATTCGTGGTAATTTAATGATTTTAGTGTTGTTGAATATGTTTTGACGATTGGAACAAGTTTGAATAGCGTTATAGGATGTATTGGTATTTTTGGTTGAGGTCCTGGGGTCTCGGGATGATTTCGGATGGCTAACAGGAATATTTGAGTTAAAAAATGCAGCAGAAAAATTGCAGAGAAATTTTGTTCTATGCGATCGCAATGCTTTAATGTGATCGTATAGTGTTCGCTACAGTACCTAGGATTTTGTTCTATGCAATCGCATATACTTAGCTACAGTTCCCGAAAATTTTGTTCTATGCGATTTCAGTGCTCTAATGCAATCCCATAGTGTTAGCTACAGTACCAGACAAAATGTTAAAAACATTTAGGTCGCGAAAATAATCTATTTTTCCATCATTTTTGGTCATTCTTGAGAGCTTTTGGATGGGAATTGAAGGGATTTCGATGGGGAATCATTGAAGGTAAGTTTTATGATTTAAATACATATTTTTATACAAGAATCATCTATGGAATTCATGATTTAATGGCTAATTAAGAAATTAGGGCTTGGAGCAAAAACCTTAAATTTGGGATTTGAGGGGCCATTTGTGGTCCAATTTGGGAGTTCTTAGTTTATACGGACTCGTGGCAACACGAGGATTCCAAAAATATGAATTTCAAAATTTTTCGAGACGTGGGCCCGGTGCTCAAGTTTTGCCAATTTCGTAATTTTTTGTATTTTTCGAGTTCTTTTGATTGGGTTATGTTCCATTAGCCTATTATGATATATTTGTACTGATTTTGGCTAGTTTCGACGTGCGTGGAGGCCGGTTTGAGGAGCAAAGGCATCGCGGGCTTGGGTTTTCGCCGGTTCGAGGTGAGTAATACTTGGGAATAATATCCCGAGGGTTTGAAAGCACGGATTTGTACATCTTTGTGCTGTATCGAGGTGACTTGCACGCTGGACCTGAGCGTGGGGTAGAGAACCATTTGGGATCGTGACTTGATCCGTCCCGGTTGTTGGTTTTTATCGCGTATTTGCAAACAATTTGTTATTATCATTATGATTTGGGCTCATTGCCATACTTGAGGCTTATTGTCGAATGTTTGAACTCTTTATAAACATGAACTATCATCACTGTTTCCCTCACTATTTGAAATATGATTTGAACTCAGTCCGTGTGATTTACACTGTTTTGAACTCAGCTATGTTTTTCTCAAACTTGGAGTTTTAAACGATATTTGAACTATCATTTGAGGTGATTATTATTGTTTTAATGATGCTCGATTGGGGCCGAGAGCCATATGTGAGGGCAAGATGAGTGATTTGAGGAAGATTTCAAGCTTCGAGTGTTATGTGCGCATATGCATATACATGCATGGATCGGACTGCACGCCACAGTAGCATATTGCATGGATCGGACTGCACGCCGCAGTAGTATATTATATGGATCGGACTGCACGCCGCAATAATATGTATGTGGATCGGACTGCATGCCGCAGTATTATTACGCTTGGGTTGTAGGAGACCCTCCGGAGTCTGAAACCCCACAGTGAGCGCGGATACCCAAATAGATCGGGCTGCACGCTGCAGGGGTCATATGCATTGCATTGCATTCACTCCTGTTTGTACTACGTGGAATGACATTAACACTCATATATAATTGGCATATATACTGCTATTTACTTTATTGACCAGATACCCTGGTGTGACATGTTGAGGAGTGCTGTGCCCAAGGGGCCGACTTGTGAGCTGACTGCTCTATCTGATATAGTATTCATATGCTGGTTGTTGAAAAATAAAAAGGGATATTTGTAAAAGAGATTTTTAAAGTTTATTTTTAACTGGTCTTGAGATTTTCCAAAAGAATTTTTACCGTATTACGATTTTCTCAAAGGGATTGTATTGTCTTGTATAGCATTTTGGTGTGCCCATACGTGTTTTATTATTGCTCAGATATTATTCTTTTTTATTACCACTGAGTTGGAATTACTCATTTTACTCCCTGCACCTTGCGTGCAGTTGCAGGTATTGTTCACCCGATAGCGGGTTATTAGCAGGGCAGAAGACTTTATGGTGGTAGTTGAGCCAGGTGACTGCTAGTGTTCGCGGCACCGTAATTTATTTTGTATTCGAGTTTTTATCTTGTATTTATCTATACTTTATTGGCCAGTAGTAGAGCCCTTACTCTCTATATGCTCATGACTTGTGACATTCCGGTCGGGTTGTATTGGGATGATATTAATATATTTAAATGTCAATAAGTCGAAATTTCTATTTATTTATGTTCGATAGCTTTAATAAAAAGGATTTGGGGTTGTTTGCTGGCCTTGTCTTCTCGAGAGGCGCCATCACGACCGTTATGAAAATTGGGTTGTGACATGTATCTTGCTATAATTATAAGCATGATAATATGATAGTGTGAATCTCTATGGAAATATTGAAGAGCCACTCAACTCCACGATATTGTATATCTATCAAGAATGATGATTTCAAGGTGCAATATATTCATTCAAGTTAATATGGCTGATTTGTTCATCAAATCTCTACCAAAGATATTTTGAAGACGGTGCATAAGATTTGAATACAAATGCTTAAGGATGTGAATTGATGCTCTCATTGTGGAAATTTAACATGATATCAAAGCATTTGATTGAGTAATACAAAGGAATTTTCGAGCAATCAAAAAAAATTCAAAGGAATTCACTCATTTATGCATTTGCTAGAACCCTAATTTTCTGCAATTGGAGTTTTTTACCAACTTGATTTGATCTAATTCATGGCTATCTCTGAAAAATCGAACAACACTACAAGCGATGGAGTCAATGTAGCTAGAGGATCCACAATTCTAGATCATAATTACCCGCTATATCTACATCCTTCTAATAGATCAGGATCCATGTCGATAGGGCTCACACTAACTGGAATGGAGAATTACTCCCTCTAGAGTCGAGCTATGAAGGTAGCCTTGTTAGGAAAAAATAATTTGTGTCTAGTCGATGGATCGACTTCAAAAGAGGATTTTGAATCTGACCTAGCACACCAGTGGGATCGATGCAATACGATTGTGACCTCGTGATTGATGAGCAATGTTAGTAAGGATTTTATAACTGCAGTACTTTTTTCATCTAATGCATGTAGAGTAGGTGCAACATTCAAGGAACGTTTTGATAAAGTGAATGGATCGAGATTATACTATTTGCACAAAGAAATTTTCACTATGATTATATGTTTCTACCTATTTTACAACACTAAGAGATCTATGGGCACAATATGACTCCATTTTACCACCACCACCACCAGCTGAATATGTTGAATAGTTGGAATATCAACGTTTGTTGCAGTTTCTCAAGGGACTAAATGATAGTTTTGAACAAGCTAGAAATCAGATCATCTTAAAGCCTACCTTGTCATCTATCAACAAGGCATATGCCACAGTGGTTCAAGATGAAAGTAGAAGGATAATTACTGGTGCAAATTATGGAAATGTAGGGAGCATTGAGCCTACTGCTCTGTTTAATGCACAATCAGGAAGCAAGCAAAGGAGAAATTATAGCTTGGAATATGATTTTTGTCACTTAAAAAGACAAACTCGAAAGAATTGTTATATACTAATGAAGTGTGATTTTTGTAATAAAACAGGATATCTGAAGGACAAATGCTACAAAATTGTGGGTAATCCTCTAGATTTCAAGCCAAAAGAAAAGGTGAATGCTACTCTATTTGGTGAACAGTTTCAAACCACACAGGTGCCTAGTCAACGAACAAGGAATGAAGCAGTACCAGCCCAGTTCTTCACACAAGACTAGTATAACCAACTGTTACAACTATTGAGCAAGAGTTTTGTTGGAGATGCCAGTGCTCATATGGCAGGTAAATATTTTTGTGCAATGTAAAGTTATGTGAAAATATGATACTTTGGAAATGGATTGTAGATATAGGAGCTACGAATTATATGACTTTTTCTAAATAATTATTGCATAATAAATAATCAGTAAGAAACATTGGACAAGTCCAATTCCATACTGAAGATTCAGCCACAATTTCACACATGGGAAAGTGTCAACTTATAGAAGGTGATACCCTTAAGGATGTTCTTTGTGTTCTAACATTCAAGTTTAATCTCTTGTCAATATCTAAATTGACAAAGGACGTTGTGTCACATTCTTTCCACAATGCTTGTATTTCAGGACCTCTTGTCTGGGAAGGCGAAGCAGATTGGTAAGGAAGAGGATGGACTATATGTTCTTTCCCCATCTGCATCAGTTGGAGGAAAATTGAATCGAGCATTAATTTGCAGCAACTAGTAGAACAAGTGGAGCAGACTTATGGCATAAGAGAACAGGACATGTTCCTATGCAAGTTCTTAAGAAGATTCTGGGTCTAATGAATAATACAGATTTCTCTTGTATCAATCAATTGAGTAAGTGTGAGATATGTCCACTAGCAAGACAGACTAGAGTACTATTCCCACTTAGTAAAAGTAAATGTTTATCTAGCTTTGATTTGATACACATGGATGTTTGGGGTCCATATAAGGTCTCTACCCACAATGGAATGAGATTCTTTCTTACTTTGGTGGAGGATTTCACTAGATGGACTTGGGTATTTCTTATGAGACTTAAATCTGATGTAGTATTTTTACTCAAATAGTTTATAGCTTTGGTCAAGACATAGTATGGTAAGCCTATTAAGGCGTTTTGATCAAATAATGGAGGAGAATTTTTCAATCATTCTTGCAAGGACTTATTTCAGTTGCATGACATTGTACACCAAAGTTCTTGCCCATACACTCCCCAGTAAAATGGGATTTTTTAACAAAGACATAGGCACATACTTGAGACAGCCAGAGCTATTAGATTTCAGGGACATCTACCTGTTAGATACTAGGGCCATTGCATTGACACAACAGTCTAAATTATCAACATGATACCTTTATCAATTCTTGGAGGTCAATCTACTTATGTAGTACTACATGGGAAGCAACCTTCTATTTCCCATTTGAGGGTGTTATGATACCTCTGCTTTGCAATAAATTTGATCAAGCATGACAAGTTTGAGCCAAGGGTAGTGATATCTGTTATGTTGGGATATGTAGCTCATCAAAACGGTTACAAGCTATTAGATTTAGAACACGTAGTGTTCTTTATTAGCAGGGAGGTAGTCTTTCATGAAGATGTGTTTCCATTCCTGTCTTTAGACACCGCTTCACCAGATTTCTTTCTTGATTTAACTCCTATTCCTAGGCATGATTTCATTACAGATCCAGCTTCTATAGTTGTTCATATGCCATACAATGAACCTTGCTCACAGTCAGCTCCATGTTCCCAAAATTTGCATGAGATTTCATGCTCCATAGATCCAATACCTACTTCAATTGATGATCCTACAGTTGCTGGTTCTACCCATAACATTCCAGTGCCTAATTGTAACCCACCCAATCTTGGGCAGGAAGTGAGAAGATCAGGGAGAGTGTCTAAACCTCCCATTTGGATGCAGGACTATGTTCAGCCTATTAAAGGAAAGTCTGCAGGATGCTGCAAATATCCACTCTTTGAGGTAATCACATATGATCACATTGCACCTAAATATCAAAGCTATTTGTCCCAATTCTGTGTTGAAGTAGAACCAATAACCTACCAAGAAGTAGTTAAAGATAAGAGATGGGTAGAAGCCATGAAGTCTAAAGTCAAGGCTTTAGAAGATAATCACACATGGGCTCTTGTTCCATTACCTAAGGGTAAGAATGCTATTGGATGTAAATGTGTGTACAAGATTAAGTACAAGGCTACTAGGGAAGTTGAGAGATTCAAAGCTAAACTTGTGGAAAAAGGATACAACAAGAAAGAAGGGTTAGACTACCAAGAGACATTTTCACCTGTGGTTAAAATGGTGACTGTTAGGAGTGTGCTTTCCATAGCAACTTCAAGGAATCGGACCATCCATCAAATGGATATGTACAATGCATTTATGCAAGGAGATCTTTTTGAAGAGATGTATATGACTATTCCATAGGGTTTCAGTGATTCTACAGATAAGTCCTTAGTTTGTAAACTGCTAAAGTCCATCTATAGACTTAAGAAGGCTTCCTGACAATGGAATATCAAGCTAACAACATCATTGCAGAACTTTGGTTTCACACAGAGCCACCTGGATTATTTTTTGTTTCTCAAACGAGTGGGAGAGAAGTTAGTGGTGGTTCTAGTCTATGTTAATGACTTGTTGATCACAGGTAATGATATCTTGCTTATACAACACACTAAGGATGATCTACAATCTAATTTTAAGATCAAGGACCTTGGTGAGCTCAACTTTTTCTTGGGCATTGAATTTGCTAGGAGTGACCAGAGAACCTTGATGCATCAACGCAAGTATGCGCTAGAGTTGATATGTGATTTGGGATTAGCAGGGTCAAAACCAATTCACTCTCCTAAGGAGCTTAATCTTTGATTGACAACCATAGAGTTTGATGCTCATACAAACTTCAATGGTGATTCCATCCTTCCTGATCCTAGACCATACCAACATTTACTTCCTAGACCATACCAATATTTACTGGGGAAATTACTCTATTTGACTATCGCTCGTCCTGATATTTCTTTTGATGTGCAATGTTTGAGTCAATTCATGCATTCCCCCAAGTCCTCTCATATGGAGGCTGCTCTGAGGGTCATGAGATATGTCAAGTCATGTCCTCGAATGGGTGTGTTACTAAATGCAAATTGCTCAGATTCTCTTTCAGCCTTTTGTGATGCAGATTGGGATGCTTGCCCTAACACACGCAAGTCAGTTACTGGTTATTTTGTCAAGTTTGGAAGCTCTTTGATTTCTTGGAAGTCCAAGAAGCAGTCTATCATCTCTCGTAGCTCAGCAGAGGCTGAGTATATGAGTTTGGCATCTATTGTAGCAGAGATAATTTGGATTCTAGGTCTGTTCAAGGAGTTGGGTATTCCGCATTCCTCTCCTGTCCCCATGTACTACGATAGTAAATTTGCTATTCAAATTGCGACGAACCCATTTTTTCACGAACGTATAAAACACATCAACATTGACTATCATTTCACTAGAGACATGGTTCAACAAGGATTGATTAGCACTGTCCATGTTCCTACTACTGCCGAACAGGAAGCTGACTTGCTGACCAAGGGCCTTAGAAGATCTCAACATGAATATTTGGTATCCAAGCTAGTCATGAAGAACATCTTCAGTATACCTAGCTTGGGGTGGTGGGGTGGTGGTGTAAAGGAGGTGTTCACACTAGCCCAACACATTATTAACTTAACTATAATTAGTTAAATATAATTGTAGTTAGTCCATTAGTTAGCATTGTGTACACCTGTACATGAGGTGGAAATAGTTAGTTGGAAGTTGTTATATATACTGTATATTACATTTCATATGTATGGAATAGAAAAATTCTCTCTGAAGCATTTATTCTCTTGAGCTCCCTCTTCTCTATGATTTCAACTGTAATTTCTGTTTAATCGTGAGAATTTAACAAATATAAATGAAAATTGGTGCCATGCGACTAGATTAATGAGCATGCATATCAAAATTAGTTTCCTTTTTTATCCTCATGTGTAATTTGTGTTTGATTGACATCGAAATAAAAATAATACGCATGTTGGGTCATGACAAAACACAAACTGTGGCAAATTGTGGGTGTTCAACTCATAAGTTGAAGTTATTAAATAGAACAATGATAAGTAGAAACAGGAACAAAAATCCATTAAAGTGTTAGTTACAGATGAGGGGAGAGAAATTACAATAATTAGTACTACATAGTACTATGTTTTACTCCATAAAATAAGATTAAAAAACAAGTGATATACAGATTTCAACTTATACAAAACAATGTTTAAAGACCTATATTGGCCAACTCCTTCACCTCTATAATGCAATTTGTCATGTATTTCCCTCTTTTCTGCCTTTATGAAACACTTTAATGATATCTATGTGTCTCTTATGGTAGTAACCGAGTGGTATTATTGCATGTCATTCTACTTTTGGTTTTATGTTTAGATAATTATTTATTTGATTTATCCCGGATTTACTAACATTGTTTTGTTTTGTTTTGTTTTGTTTTGTTTGTTGATTTTCTCTCTCTTTTTCTGAGCCGAGGGTCGGCCGGAAACAGCCTCTCTACCCTTTCGGGTAGGGGTAAGGCCTGTGTACGTATTACCCTCCCCAGACCCCACTTTGTGGGAACATAATGGGTAGTTATTGTTGTTTAATGATATCTGTGCACGTAAATCAACATATGAGATATGGTGATGACGCCCCCCACCAATTAGCCACAACAAACGAAATCCACTTTCTCATAAAATTCATTTAATGGAGTGACATACTTTTTGAAAACAGATTAGCTAGAGCACAGACAACGTAACTTCATACTCGACTACGCTAATCGTATTAAAGATACGTATATCTGCATGCATGGACTAGAAATTGAATGTTCTTGATCAATTGATCTATACAGTCTAGATACAATGTAAATTCACATTCTATTATTACAATAACCTCTTACCCGGACAACATGCATGGGTATTAATAATTATTTTTTCTTTCATTGGGTACAAAATCTACTCAATAAATGGTAAAGAGAAGATCTAGAGATTCATATGATGATACAATAAAATAGATTATCATAATGGAGCCTTAATCCTTAAATTTCTTTTTCCTTTTTTGAGGTTACAACCTAGGGTTAGCTTAATCCTTATCCTTCATTATCCATATATATATATCCTATGTTTTTTGTCATATATTATCATGGCTACAATCATCACCACAAGAACATGTTGATCTTCTGTAGGGATAACGGTATACTCTTATCCTCACAATTCTTTTTTGGGGTTTTATGGTCGACAAATCCATCTAATTATGGCATAGTGGAAAAAAAGTTGTTATCTCCATGTGAGTTAAAAAGAGAACAATGATTTCTAGCTTTGGTTACTTTGCCACATTTAGCTCTGGCCAAACTACATTTGAGTCACTACAAGTTTCCTTTACTTTTAGTGTTTTCTCCTTTTCCCTTTTCCTTTTTATCTTCTACTTCCATACATGGTGTGTGTGTGTGTGTTTTTTTTTTTTTTTTTGTATTTCATTAGTTATGCTTTTGAATTGTTTTTGTCACAGTTGGAGAAAAAGTCCCATCCTAATTCCTTTGTAACGTTTTGTTATTAAGTTCTGAAATTCAACTTATATATACATATGCAATACAAATTCTATTATATGATTGTTGTATTTTAATATATGTATAGCATGTAATTTACTTTATTTTCATGTTACTAATGCTATTTCTTATTAAATGTTATATGTAATTATTTTTTAGATAATTTTATTGAAGGGCCGGCTTGGCTCAGCGGTAAGCTTGCTTGCCGTGGTGTGTCAGGTCGCGGGTTCGAATCAACCTCTCTGCAAAGCAGGGGAAAGGCTGCCTAGAGTATT
The DNA here is from genome assembly GCA_032618575.1 of Nicotiana noctiflora. Classification (NCBI taxonomy): domain Eukaryota; kingdom Viridiplantae; phylum Streptophyta; class Magnoliopsida; order Solanales; family Solanaceae; genus Nicotiana; species Nicotiana noctiflora. The sequence goes on from JASVEL010009948.1 coordinate 22,364, forward strand.
CCCTTCCCCAGACACCCACGAAGTGGGTATTGAACTGGGTCGGCCTTTTTTTTTTTTTATGGTGTAAGAATTATTTTACTTTTGCCAGTAAAAGTAATAGCATTAAATTATGTTATACGCATTGCCAAAGTGTAATAAGAATATGAAGAGAGTATTTTTCACAAGGGAGGAAGTTCGAAAAAGAAAACGGCCTTTGCTCCACAGAGGGGCCATTGCCCTCTCGACCTCTCCCTATTTGTATCGTACCACAATATTTGTTAATGTTCATTCTCTTTTTATCTCTAGTTAAGAGGTCGACAGAAACTTTTACTTTTGAATATAAATTAATTATCAACCTTTAATTAAATACAATTACTTTTAAGTAAACAAGTATATCGGAGATTTGAGATTACTGAACTCTAAAAGTTTGAGATCTTAATCACACATGACCTGGTTGTCGGACCCCCCCCCCCCCCCCCAAAAAAAAAAAAAAAAACTAGATTCAGTTGGATAAATATATTTCTTTTCAACTGTTGAAACTTCTAGTAAGGTTTTCAATTCGATATCTTTAGTGAAATTACCTCCACTAACCCCAGTAAAAGAATTCGTTTAGTTCCGAGAAGATTTTACATTGACCCCTCAACTTAGAATGTACCATAAAATTTCATTTTGTCCTATGCAAAGTTCATGAACCATAAAAAATCAGAAATTACATGTTAGATGAATCGATTAGCATACATTTAAATTTTGAAAACCAAAATATTCACACTTGTATATTAAGCTAACTGCAGATTGAGCCTAAACTAATTAACCAATTGTTATAGTGTCACTAATGATATTAGTCACATATCTCTGGAACCTCTACTGCAACGTATCTAATTTGTACCGAGGACTACTACATATTCTATCAACCCTGTTCAGTAATACTAGATTTAATTTGAGATAATCTTTCTCATGAAAATTGAGATAAAATATTACAATAACAAATAATATTCTCTTGTGAAGCCGGTGACGGATCGGAGGGCAGTTCGAAAAAAAGAACTATCAAGCTTTTAGGCAAGCAAACTTCCGAGGAAAGGATAGACAAGACACCGTCGACGAATCCTACATCGACATAAAGAAGAAAAATAAAAAACTTTATAAAATATAATATACTTATCGTGCACCCCATGCATACACCAAATCAAGTAGTTAACCATGAGAATCACAAATTAAAGTGTAGATGCATATTACCTAACCATAGTTAAGTGATAAATAACTTATATATAGAACAAATGTCATGCATTCATTTATTTGGTATAAATATCGGGCACCAATAAATTTTTATCAAATAAAAACTCACATAATACAAATGTTTTTGTAATCGTTATGATGGTGTAGCTCAAGAAGTATATTCATAATTTTTTTGGGCCAAAACGAATAATACGTGTGATAGACTGTGGTTATAAGTTAAAAAATATATTTAAAAGGGTCCTTAATTATTACTCTCCCTTTATCCTGTTTTTAACAAGGAAGATAGGAGATAAAAACCATGGATGCCTTTTTCAGTTATCCTGAATAGTAGCTTCATTTTAGAAATATTATTTACTTTTAATTAACCAAAAGTTTGGCCATTTCCAACAGAAACAGTTGGTGATGTGAAAGATTATGGGGCCTTCTTACAAGGTTCCGAGTAGGCATGATGAGCTTCCACGCTAGCTGCCCATCGATATCCTCATTAAAAACAAAAAAATAGAATAGGTGTTTAGATTTAGTTGGAAAAAACTCATCATTTAATCCTTACTTTAATTCCAACAACTGAGGTTTTAATATGAAAGTTACACCTATTGATTTGATTTTAATGATTTGATCCTTACCATGACATTGACTCCTTCCTCTACTTAATTTCTTTTCTACCTCTTTTTCTTAATGTTTTCAGTTGTACGGTTACTAATTTTCTACTCACATTTACCATAATCACTTCATTTTTATTTAATATCTTCCTCAATAAATATTATAGGATTACTAAAACTATATAGGTCGCAATCGCTGGATCTTTCTCAAGCCAACAAACAAATGAATATCAAACAAAAAATGGGATTAATTTACTCAATTTTATTATGCGTTAACTAATTTTTCCTAGATTTAAGAATTACGACCTATTACGAGTCTCTTATCAGATTTAATGTAACATCAAGTGATAGGGTACAGAATTTTAAATGCATGCCATGTTAAATTTGTTACTATAGTGATAATTGTAAACATATAAATATAATAATTAAAAAAGTGGTGATTGTTCTCTAAATATCTTTTTCCTACTTCAACTTCAACTACTTTTTTATTTTTTTCAACTTCAAATCAAATATTGTCCATACGTCTATTTGTATTGGGAAAATTCAAGTTAGTGTATTGAATTTATGATGTGATGATATGTCATGATATATGGATTAATAAAAGAATGATAGCTGGCAGAGAATAGTTAAAGAGGTACGAGTTTTAATAGACACGAGCAGAAGTCCAAGAAAAATAAAAGAATAGGTGCTTGAACCTCTTGATAATTCGGAAAAACATTGGAGGAATGAATCTAGATAGCAAAAAGGATAAATACGTATTATTGGTAGTTAATGAGCATTAACTACGAGAAACGTTATAGAATCTGTACTTAATAGATACAATTGTCAATTATAACATTGAATTAAATGTCATTAATTACCCATAATAACTCCATTATGGAAGAAAAGAAACGTATTACTTAGAAATAACTTTAAAAGAAGAGGAACAAACATTTGTAAGGACAAGAAAACATTATTGAAATACACTGAATTACTTTGCTTTCTATCTTGCAATTATTCATATAAATTATTCTTATTTTTATTTGATTATCAGTAACCCGTGTTCTTCTAATAGCAAGCTTTGACCGAAATTCTAATTTTTTTGTTAAACAAATTGGTTCCGTTACTAAGAATCTGATAATCTATTACTTCCTAAATTAACTTTTTTTCAAATCAATCATGTCAAATATCAATGACAACAATCAAGGAGACCGTCAATTCCAGGAGAACCAACAAGGCGATGAAACCCCGGTCCTTTCCCCTCGAAATTCTCCTCGACAATCTCGAGAAGGAACTCCTGATGTGTCTCAATCAAATGCAAATGAACAGTTTGAAAAAGATGAAGCCATCAACGTGGCTTTGAAGAAGTTAATCGCTCAACAAATTAGCAATGCTCTTGAGGCCTTTGCTAAGCAATTACCAGTTGTGCCACCAACATAACCTCCAAACAACAACAACTTAGAAAATCCTCGCTCAGGACTCGTTAACTCAGGCAGTGGAGGAACTCCTAGCGAATCTCGTGACGGAGGGTTAGGTAATCCAATTAATTCAGATTTATAAAATTTAGTGGTAACCTTGCAGAAACAGCTCAAGGAACAAAGTGACCGCATAGAGCAAATACCTGGAGTCCCGCCAGTAATAAGGGAATAGATATGGACAAGTATTCACAACAACCTTGGAAGCCGAGTACTGCTCATCTACCAATTCCAAAGAAATTTAAGATGTCCGATATCAAAAATATGATGGAACAACTGACCCACGGGATCACGTGACTGTATTCGCTACCGGAGTAAAAGGCAACAACTTGACCAAGCAAGAGATTGAATTAGTATTGGTCAAAAATTCAGAGAAACACTCACTAAAGGAGCATTAACATGGTATTCTATTTTTACCCAAAAATTCTATAGATTCTTTTGCTGAACTTGCAGATTCATTTATCAAAGCACACTCGGGAGCTCAAAACGCTGAGAAGAATGGAGGACATTTTTAAAATAAAGCAAGGAGATATGTTACGCTGCCTCTCTTGCAACTAAGTCCACTCCATTATCGTCATTCTTTGTCATGTGTTCTTGGGTTGAAGATTGATCCAAGAAATTTTTGGTGAACCCTCTTTCTTTCTCAGTTATTGCAAGTGTTTCTCCAACTCCGATTGGTAGGGTATTACTTCCTTTAAAGAAGATCAAGTGACGCACCAAAGAAATTTGACATGCATCATGCACACAAGTGAGAAAATGTGAATACAACAAAGTAAAATACATTCCTAAATTAGTACCAAAAACTATTTCGAACAATATTGATTGTCGATTCCCGGCAACAACACCAAAATTCGATGAGCGCAAAACATCGCAAGAAATTATTGTACGCTAGTCAAAGATAGTATAGTTAAATTATCGTTTTCACAAGGATTGCATTTAAACAGTGTTTGCGTAATTTTTATTTAATTATTATCTTGAAAAGTTATCACTTGATTGAATGATTATCAACTACGATTGACTACTAAAATTAAGCAAATAACAATTGATCACGAAAGACAACAGTTGAGCAACAAAAAATATCAATGAGAGAAACAAAGGTAATTGACTAGACAGGTACAAGATAATTGACTCGGGTCCGATTCTTGAATTAGTTCACTCTATAATATTGTGATTCTCACGAATTCAACAAATAATAGATTACACTTGAAGTCGATGGTCTTCTTTCGATTAAATGTTAATTTCAGTAATTAATTCAATTGAACCACGATGAACAATTGCAGTGAATAAAAAGATGCTTTTAGTCTAAATGGTATCTTCTCACGAATATGTCCATTTTTTCTAATTCGATTAATAATTCAAGAGACTCTTTCCATTACCTAGTTGAATCAGGAATTAAAACTAGAGTATAAGATGTAAAGAAGTTTAATAGCAAGCTCCTCTATCAACTAAGCAAAACAATAAACATCTTTACAAAATGATTTAAAACTACATCAATTAATTCAAGCAACTATCAAGAATCGAATCCCTAATAAAACTATCAAAACAATGTGTTTGTCAACACTCTAAGAGAAATTACTCCATAGCAATGGAGAGTTCATCTCAATGAGGTTTAAATAAATTGAAAACATCAATACTAAATAGTCGATACAAATTCTCGTATTGAACAAATTATTGGTTGAAATCATGATGAATTCTTGTGTCTTCTTGCTTTAGTTGCTTCTCAAATCTTTCAAGGGTCAAAAGTCCCTTCAAAAATATATTTTTGGTATATTTATACCATGTACAAGTGTGTCATGACATTGCCGAAATAGGAAAATAATCTAGAAAAAATGCACAGGCGCACTTGTGGGAATTATCGGAGACTGTCAATCTTTTGTTAGGCCCAATTTACATTGCCGCGCCGCATGCGCGATAGTGTTTCTTTCTTAGAGTAATTATTTTTCTTATACTTTTAGACATCCAAACTTGGTCCTTGACCCCCCGAATGAGATCCCGGCTTAATTCCTTGGGATTATACTCAGATTTCAAAGCTTTAAATTGTTCCATTTACCTCCAAATTATCTTTTAATGCGAAATCACTTCACGTAAGGCATAAAAACGTAATAAGTGTAGTTCACTATTATGTACGCTCAAACACACGTAAAATACAGTAATTAGAGTGCAAACTACGACTAAAATACGAGTTTCACCTACCATCAAAATTAAAAATTGACTACCTTAGGCCGCGAAATTAAAGAGTACCATAGAACACTTCATTATGTGATAACGTCAAAGTCAACCATTTCTAGCTCGATGAGGTCTTCCCTAGTTTGGCGATGCTGGACTATAACCATACATTCCCTATACGCAGAAAGCAATATACCAGAATTCCCAACTAGAGTAGACACATTGAACGGCAAAAGTAGCTATTCTGTCTCTATCCTGAAATTCAGAGTAAAATATAGGGTGACATAGAAAATGTAGATCCGGGATCAATAAAGGTATAAGCATCAAGTGTACAATCATCAAGTATAAACAATCACGACGAAATACTGCGTCTACCCTGGGAACTACTCCATAGAATCAGGTATTTTCTAATTTTTTTATATTAAATGACAAGTGTGGGTTGTGGCAAGTATTTTCATGATGGACTTGGCACAACTCCTGAAAATTAGGGCAACATTATGACGGGCGACTCGGCATGACAGACTATGCGGAGCATGACTAAGGCACCTTGGACGGAAGCAAGGCGCCAATAACTTAGACGTGCGGGTTGGCAAAGCAATGGCAAGGAAAAGCCATGTCAAGCAGGGGCAAAGACATGGCAAAATAAGGCAAGGCAATGCGGGACAAGCAAGGAAAAATTGATGCGGGCAGCTGGGACAAGGAACGTGGCTAAGTCTATGGGCGGCAAGCTGTGGCAAATGGCATTGGTGCGGAGCAGTGCCAAGGAAAGGATGGGCGCAATGCCAGCCTCGGGCCAAAGGCTGGATGAAATTCAGCATGTGCAAAAGCTGGAGCTGGAGAACATGTGCCAAGCACATGAGGGAGCAGTTTGGCAGTTGTAACCTCTCCAAGAAATGCTGAAGATCATGGCCTAAAAGTGTGCCCACGTTTTTGTACTTGTCCTATCTTATCTGCCCATCAGTTGGGGCTTGTCAACTGATTGTAGCCTTATTTATATGTGCCTAGGGTGGCCTAATACGTGAAGAACTTAGTCTTGGTCTAATTGTGTTAGCCAAATTCGTCTAAGTCATTTTCCTAAGGGTAGGAAGTCATTTTAGGGCAGGGAATTGGGGAATTCTTTATCTTGGCCATAGAGTTGGCTTTGTGTTCTTGTATTCACTTCATTAATACAAGTTGGGAATAAATTCCTGGAATCTCGTATGCCTTTTTACTATTTTATTGTTGCCTATTTTCATTCTTTGTTCTAAACGTCCCTAAAAATAATCTAAGGCTGAGACCAAGGCTGGGCTTGGTTGCCGCACGGAGGTGGACTTCGGGCAGAATCCGATTGTCATAAAATCCCCCTGTGACATTGGTATCAGAGCGTGGTTAGATCGGGGCGAGGACACAACATTCAGTGGTTGAATTTTGTGAAGAATGGCTGGTGGCAACGCAGAATTGAAGGAAAAGGTTGTTGCACTAGAGGCACTTATCGGAAAACCTGATGGGGATCGGTTTTTGACAATTATAACTCGTCTTGCTTACGTTGAGGGCTAGTTAAACAGGCTGAGCCAGGAGTGCATATATCTGAAAATGAAAAATGGGTTGCTGCGTCGGGCTGTTAGCAATGATGAAGCACGGCGTGGGGCAGATCGTACCAATGTCAAAATTCCGGAGCCTAAAGAGTTTAATGGTGCAAGGAGTGCCAAGAAACTCGAAAACTTCCTATGGGATATGGAGCAGTGCTTCCATGATGCTAAAGTGCTAGATGAGGACAAACTCACCATAGCAGCTATATATATGGTGGATGATGCGAAGCTTTGGTGGCGGACGCGCGTGGCAGATGATGTAAGTGCTGGTAGGCCGAAAATTGACTCTTGGGAAGGGATGAAAAAAGAGTTGAAGGATCAATTCTTTCCTAGCAATGCGGGCTGAATTGCTAGAGATCGTTTGAAAAAGTTGAGGCAAACTAGAACGGTCAGGGATTATGTCAAAGAGTTTAGTTCTTTGATGCTGGATATAAGCAATATGTCGGACGGGGACAAGTTGTATAATTTCCTTTATGGGTTGCAACCGTGGGCGCAAATGGAACTACGAAGGCAGAATGTGAAAGATCTTCCTAGTGCCATTACTGCGGCGGATGCGTTGGGTGATTTCCGGTTGGGACAAGATGGTTCTGACTTCACTACTACTTCAAAGTCCAAAAACGGGAACAAGGACAAGGGAAAAGAGTGGTGGAAAAATGGGAACGACAAGGATAATGCTATTGAGGGCAATGGCAATGAGAAGGCAAAGCAGGGTGCTGGCCCTTCGACAAAATGGGGACAAAACAACAAGTTTGATGGCTGTTTTATTTGCAAAGGACCACACATGGCGAGAGACTGTCCAAGAATTGAAAAGCTTTCAGCGGTGTTTGCTGAAGAAAAGTCTGAAGAGGATCAAAACAATGAGGAACAAAAGCAAGCAACAACAGCATATTTGAGTCCTATGGTGGTCTTCAAAAATGCGGAAGCTAGTTCGTCGAGGACGACGAATCCTTCTAGTGGGTGTGGTTTGTTAACCCCCTGACAGTGATCATCGGCAGGTGTGGGTTGTGGCAAGTATCACTACAAAAAATGGAAATTATTGTGGCGGTTATATTACGGCGGTTCTAAATAACCACCACAAAAGAAAATAAAAAATGGCGTTCCAACAGCCGCCGAATTAAAATTTTTGTATAAGGGCGATTATTTCATATTGCGGCGCTTAGAAGTGCCACAATTCATCAATTTAATTATTCTATCAATAGGTTTTGGTATTTCCCCCCTTATAATTTGCGACTCCCTCCAGAATATTCCAATTACCCCGTATATCTTCCCCCAATTTCCCCCACCCCTTTCGTTCTATTTCTCCAATTCTTTTCCTCCATTCGTTCTATTTTCCCATTCTTTCCCTCCATTTCGTCTATTTTCCTCAATAGGCAGCTAACTCCAAATTTTGTAACTTCAGATTCTTCTATTTTTCCTTATCTGTTTCTCTGACTAGAAGAATTGAGATTCAAATCTCAAAAAGTACATAAAATTTGTGTATCGACTTCAATAATCTCCAGGTAATAATGTATATTTAGTACCATAAGTTATTTTCTCTTTATTAGGGTTCATGCGCATTTGGAAGTGTAGCGATTTCCCCAATTCTATTCTATTTTTTTTCGTAAGTCCGATGATCTATTATTTATTTAGTCAATTGAATAGATAATATAAAAATAGTAATCTATTACTAAAAAAGGGACAATAGAAGGATGTCTGCTATTATTAGAAAACATCACTGCTCAAATGGTTTGATTACTTCTTTCTTTTATTTTTAGTCTATTTTTTTGTTATTTTCTGTTAAATTAGTTTGCTTTTTCTTCAGAATTTTTGCTGCTTTGTATAATATTTCGCTTGTATGCTCTTAGTTTTGATACTTTAAGTTAGTGTTCCTACTAATATTAAGCTAAATATTATATATGGGCTTGACAGGTAGCTAAGGGATCAAAATCTGCGGGTGATGAAGCTATTGGGATCGATGTCGACAGAAAAATATTTGATATGTATAGCTCGTTTCAGTTTAATTTTGTCCTTCCTTTAGAGGAGATTTCTGTTTTTGAAGGTAGATTGATTCTTTCTTAGTGTTGAGTAACCTCTTTTCAGTTTAAATTAGTCATAGAGTTTGTTAATAAATTTTATTAACCTAAATATTATATTTGGGCTTGTTATTATTTTCAGTTGTATTCCATTTTCTCTTTAAATCCCCAAAGTATATTGATATATTTTCTGCAAGTGATCTCTGTAACTAAATGTATACTATGAGGAATTCTCTAATTTTGCAATTTGTCATTAGGTGTACACATTAATTTTTTTACAAGATGAATTTCTACACTTGCTAAGTGACATTAAGTATCTTGATATGTTTTCTGCATAACCGACACATAAAAAATGTCAGGTTTTTGAAGTATCTTGATATATTTTCGTTTCAAATTAGTTTAGATTATAGTTATGTCCTTTTTTGTTCTAGACTTTCCTTGTGTTCTTGCATCTAGTTACTTTCTTTCATTAATTAAGCTTCAATTATTTTTGTGTTGAAGCTTAGACTGGTTTAGTATCAAGGTTTTCTTGTTTTGCTTTATATGCTTTTATGTATGTAGAGATTGATACTAGTAGTACATAGAGAGGTCTTGATTCTTGGCCTTGGGGCATAAATGCCGAGCCCGTAACAGTCTTATTTTTTTAGGTATTAGGTATACTAAAAGAAAGCATATACTCTAATAATTCTACGAGTATTCTGACATAAGTTATATTTGCCTTATCTTCTCTTGGTCAGTACACCTACTGCTTTCTTTTTTACTGTGATTTTTGCTTTTGGTCTTTGCTTTTTCTATTCAAGTGTGTGTCGATATCATATTTATAATGTGTTGTTCAGTTTTTGACATGCCGAAGCAAATTAGAGTAAGAAATCAATTGAAATCAGTCAAAGAGAGATCTTCACTTGTTCTGGGGCAGTCATTACAGGCTCAAGCTTCATCTTCAACATCTTATTGAGTGTCTTTACTTCCTACACTGCCTACACAACCTACATGGTCTGCTATTTCAGTTGATGGAGTCTCTTCGCAACACGTTGTTCCATCTTCATCATGTGATAGAGTCTTTTTGTACAATGGTGTTCCATCTTCATCATCTAATGGAGTATCTTCTAAGTGCACCATTTCATCTTCATCATCTGATGTAGTATCTTCACGAACCAGACATAGTACAAGTGATGAAGAGCCTCATTAGTTTGTCGATGTTATAGGTATATATAAATTCAAGTGATTGAGTATTCTTGTTTTTTTTTCTTGTTTAATATTTTAACTTGACAGGATATCTTCACTAAAGCTATGATCTGGTCATCGCTTGCCTAAAGAAAATTTTAGCTAATGCTATGATTTGGCCTTTGGTTGCAAGTAAATCACTGCAAGAAAATGTTGTTGAGTGCATTTGGACAGTTGTAGTGGTTGTTGGGAAGGATATATTTAAGAAAGATGTTGCAGATGTGATATTTCTCCATGACTCCTTTTACAAGCACTCAAATCTGTATCATTTAAGGTCTATCAAGGTAATTATAGTTCTCTTTAACTAATTTTATCGAGAACTTTCATGTATGTAAGGTCGTGGCCCTCCTCTTGTCTGTGCGATGGTATTTGGCGGAGGATGATCATAGTTTGAAAGTCACCCTTCAACGACTACGTATGATCCAAACCATTTAGAGATGAAGAGATCGACAAAACAGCTGATTGGAGGTTCGTCTCTTCTTTCTATACTTTTAGTTTTATAATTATAGATAATAAGTATGCTAAAATTTCAATAACTAATTTTTCCTCTGCTATTTGAATGCACCCTAATATAAAAGAAGTAGATTTTGGCTGTAGTTTACTGTCATTTGAATTGTACTTTTTTCAGAAATTATGTGAAAGATCATATTATAGCATATGAATAAATTTGGACCACGACTGAGTAGTTGAGTTTCATCTTCTGTCAAGTCTTTTTGGATTCATTAGGACATCTCCGAAAAAAGAAAGTTGCTGAATTATTGGTACAAGTTTACTGTTTAATTTGGAATATGCTCATTCATATTATAGCATATCAAAAGAAGCAGATAGGGAGCTGCAACAAGTCAATTTTGTCGACCAATAGAATCAAAGTTGTATTAATTTCTGAATAGAATCCATAGCCTTGAAATATAGGACCAATCAAGATATTAAAAATCACATAATGTAGTATAACTAGCTAAACTTCCATAATTTTATTACTTATTCAATTTTTCACAAATAAAAAGTATAGCAGATGAGAATGTTTCGGAAAGCTACTTTGTCATTAACCTTATAGTGATGATAATAATGAGAAAGCTAAATGACATTTGATCTATTGCTTAACTTATGCTTCTTCAAATTTTGTAGGAAAGAATTGAAGAAATTCGAAGTTAGAGCAGAAATCTTGACGAACATTTACCACAGGTAAAAGTTCTCTTACTACATTAATTGTTTAGCTAAACCACCTCATTTCGGTATTTCACTACTTCCAAATTCCAACATACTAACCACCTGGAGTATAAACATTCATCTTCTAACAGTTCTTTTACTTATTTCCTTCTCTGCATTCTCAATGGTATCAATTGAGACTAGGAAACACCATACCAATAAGAGCAAAATACACCACAAACATAGGAATAAGCAGAAAAATTGAGGTGGAAATAAAATACCAGATTGTTCACTCTCTTTCTACCCCATCTCCAGCTCAAATTTTTATTTGCTTATTGACTATATTTTTTTTTTCAGGCACCAGATTTAGGAAGTGGTGAACCATCAACAGTTGAACCAAGAAGATCTTTAGACAAAAGTAACAATGATGATTGTCCAAGTGCAAATTAGTGATTATTTTGTAGGTTCAACTATGAACCTTTTGGATATTAATGTTAAAATACAATTTGAAGCATTAATATTTTGATGATGTAATTTCGATATACTATATTTTTTTATATAGTGAATATTTTCTTATTTAATCTTTTATATTGGTTTAATTAAAATGATTATGAAGTGTTGTAGACGTTTCAAAGCTTAGCATTCAATAAATAGAATTGTAAATGTGAAAAATAAATTGTGAATGGATGTTGGATTTAATGTATTAGTTTTTCCAATGCCACTATGGCGGTTTAAAACTGCCAGAATACGCAACTTAAATGCCGCATTAATCCCAACAAAATATGGCGGTTTCCATAGATGATTACGGCGGTTAGCCCAGAACCGCCATAATATAATTTTGGCGGACGGGATTGTGGCGCTTTTTAAATCCGCCGTTTATGTGTATTACGGCGGTTTGAAACCGCCATTATATGTCAAAATAACCGCCGTAATAACTACATTTTCTTGTAGTGTATTTTCATGATGGACTTGGCACAACTCCTGAAAATTGGGGCAACATCATGACGAGCGACTCGGCATGACGGATTATGCGGAGCATGACTAAGGCACCTTGGACGGAAGCAAGACGCCAATAACTTAGACGTGCGGGTTGGCAAAGCAATGGAAAGGCAAAGCCATGTCAAGCAGGGGCAAAGACATGCCAAAATAGGGCAAGGCAATGCGGGACAAGCAAGGGAAAATTGATGCGGGCAGATGGGACAAGAAACGTGGCTAAGTCGATGGGCGGCAAGCTGTGGCAAATGGCATTGGTGCGGAGCAGTGCCAAGGAAGGGCTGGGCGCAATGCCAGCCTCGGGCCAAAGGCTGGACGAAACTCAGCATGTGCAAAAGCTGGAGCTGGAGAACATGTGCCAAGCACATGAGGGAGCAGTTTGGCAGTTGTAACCTCTCCAAGAAATGCTGAAGATCATGGCCTAAAAGTGTGCCCACGCTTTTGTACTTGTCCTATCTTATCTGCCCATCAGTTGGGGCTTGTCAACTGATTGTAGCCTTATTTATATGTGCCTAGGGTGGCCTAAAACATGCAGAACTTAGTCTTGGTCTAATTGTGTTAGCCAAATTCGTCTAAGTCATTTTCCTAAGGGTATGAAGTCATTTTGGGGCAGGGAATTGGAGAATTCTTTGTCTTGGCCATAGGGTTGACTTTGTATTCTTGTATTCACTCCATTAATACAAGCTGGGAAGAAATTCCTGTAATCTCGTGTGCCTTTTTACTATTTCATTGCTGCCTATTTTCGTTCTTTGTTCTAAACGTCTCTAAAAATAATCTAAGGCTGAAACCAAGGCCGGGCTTGGTTGCCGCACGGAGGTGGACTTCGGGCAGAAACCGATTGTCATAAAATCCCCCTGTGACACACTACTTCATAGAGTCAGGTATTTTCTAATTTTTTTATATTAAACAAGTTTTTCACGCAAAAATGTGGTGTCTCTTCTTTGGTTATCTTGTTGTTGCCAATATTAATTTATTGTTGGTGTGTATTATAGACTTATAGTTGCCGTCGACTCCTATATGTGTTTGTGTTTAAGGTCTTTTCTTGAGTCAAATATATTAGAAATTCTTAGATACATCGGCAGTATTATTTTGCTGCTACCTTTATCGTGCATTTGTAGTGTCTTGTTCTTTCCAACGGGACATTTCCTTTCGAGATACTACTAGAGCTAGTTTTTCCAATAATTTCACCCAACATATACCATCTAAATTCTAATCATATACAACATCATCATTAATCACGTTGTGGAATATAAGGTTCTCACGGTAGAGAAAACAACATAAGCAAATGAATTCTTACCTAAAACCAATGGCATAATTCCTGCTAGCTAGGTGGTATAAGTTGAACATTGATGGTGCTTTTAAGCGAGATAAGTTAGTTTGTAATACGGAATAGCAATGGTGACTGGATTGTTGGCTTCCAACATTCCTCCCAAGCAGTATCTCACTTCAAGTGGAACTGTTGACACTCAGACAAGGTCTTTAACTTCTTTGGCTATGAATCTCACTGCTCTAGAACTGAAAATAGATTCAACAGAGGTGATTACATACCTTGATCATGAATACACTACTTACGATACGAAACTTTCGTTATTGGGTTAGCCATACACTTCACATGTTTCTAGCGATTCACATGGCATCTAGGGTTCCTCGAACAATGTGATATCTCACACCGGGGGCTTTCGGGCCCCTCTCGATCTTTTTCTACGTTTAGAAGGGGGAAGGAGTGTAAATCAATGGACATTAATGAACCATCATTGACGGACGTTGCACATGACACGATCAATTCGACTTTACTTCGTGACTTCCAGAATGGGCATGCCAAATGTCATGTATAATTTCAAAGAAGGAAATGTAGAAGCTCACTTATTAGCTAAGGAAGCAATCTATCATTTCAATAGCCATAAACATGTTTATTTTGCAGTACCACATCCTTTATCAGGATGCTAAGCATCTAGTAGACAACGCGTGTAGGACGTTGGCCAACGTTGAGAATTGTAATGGTTTTCCAGGTACTAATGTTTTGTGTAATAGTGTGGAAGAACCTTAGTGCGCTTTAATAAAAGTTGCTATGGAAACAATACTGGAATCACCCATTAGCTGCTGATCAATAATATTGATATACACAAATACGCCATCCAACCTCATTCTCGTCAGTCTTTTACTACATATACTACGTGACAAGATTTCAAACTACCATCATTGTCAATAATTCGGGAAGATGAAAAAGAAACGAGTAAACGGCCAGCTCGATAGTGACCAAAAAACATCGAGTACCATCTTTTGATTTTGAGCTTAGACGCCGTTATTACTATTTTACACTTCTGCTAATACTTGTACCAAATCATGCTCTTTCATGCTGAATTTCATGAGTTTATAGCTAATTAAGCTCTGAAATGAAGAAGAGAAGAAGAAGAGAAGAAGAAGAAAAGAAGAAGAAAAGCAGAAGAATGGCGGAAGAAGAAAGCAGAGAGAATTAGAGAGAGAGAAAGAGAATAACAGTTCCATTGAAAATGAAATCCTATATACACGTGTACTACTCACTTCTTCTAACCACTAACTAACTACCATTAGCTACTAACAAACTAACAAACTAGTTAATTAAATAGCTAAGCATTAATTAAACTTTACACATATTGTTCTCAACACTCCCCCTCAAGCTAGGTGGTGCAAATATGTCAAGTACTCCTAGCTTGGATATCAAATATTCATGTTGAACTCTAGTTAATCCTTTGGTTAGAACATCTGCTACTTGCTCTTTAGTTGACACATACTCAGTCTTGACTAGACCATTTTGAATCTTCTCCCGTATGAAATGACAATTAATTTCAATGTGTTTAGTACGTTCGTGGAACACTGGATTTGCAGCAATTTGGATTGCAACTTTACTGTCTGTAAAGATGGTAGCTGGTAATGCAACTTCAACTCCAATATCTTTGAACACTCCAAAAATTCAGATTAGTTCTGCTACTGTTGAAGCAAGACTTCTATATTCAGATTCAGCTGAACTTCTGGAAATTGTACTTTGCTTCTTTGATTTCCAGGATATCAAAGATTCTCCATATTTGATAAAGAAACGAGTCACAGACTTCCTTGTGAGAGGGCAAGCAGCCCAATCAGCATCACAGTATGCTGTTATAGTGCACATCTTCTTGATAGACAGAAGTATACCTTGTCCAGGTTGCCCTTTCACATATTTAACTATCCTTTGTGTAGCTTCCATATGAGATCTCTTAGGTTTTTGCATAAATTGGCTCAAAGTTTGAACACTGTAAGCTATATTTGGTCGTGTGACTGTCAAATATAGTAGCTTACCTAATAACCTCTGATATTTACTAGGATCAGATAATAGTTCATCTGTTGTACCTTTCAGCTCACCATTCTGCTCATCATAATCTTTTGTAGTAAGTTTGATATTAGACTCAATAGGTGTAGTAACAGGTCTTGCAGCTCCCAATCCTAGCTCAGAAATAAGCTCAAGAGTATATTTTCTCTGATGCATTAGAATGCCTTGATGAGACCTGGCAAACTCAATGCCAAGAAAGTATCTCAATTCACCTAAATCCTTCATTTTGAAAGTCAACTGTAGACTGTTTTTGACTTCATTTATAATTGACAAATTAGGTCCTGTCAATAACATATCATCCACATAAACAAGAATGATGATAGTGGACTCTCCTGTTCCTCTGGTAAATAAAGAGTGATCATGTTGGCTCTGTCTGAAGCCTAAGTGTACAAGAGCTTCAGATAACTTGGCATTCCACTGTCTTGGTGCCTGTTTAAGTCCATACAAGGATTTTAAGAGTCTGCATATTGTTCTATTCTCCCCCTGACTCTGAAATCCTCGAGGTAGAGTCATATATATTTCATCAGTCAAGTCTCCCTGTAGAAAAGCATTGTATACATCCATCTTATGAATGTGCCAATATTCAGAAGCTGCCACTGCTAATACAGACCTGACAGTCACCATTTTAACCACAGGACTAAATGTCTCTTGATAGTCAATACCTTCTTGTTGACTGTATCCCTTTGCAACTAATCTGGCCTTAAATCTTTCTACCTCTCCTGAAGCTTTGTACTTCACCTTATATATCCATTTGCATCCAATTGGAATTTTTCCAGCATGTAGCTGAACTACATCCCAAGTATGATTAGATTCCAAAGCATCAACCTCAGTCTTCATAGTATCTACCCATCTAGAATCCTTATATGCCTCTTCAAATGAAGAAGGTTCTACTATAGTAGAGAAGGCAGCTAGATAAGCCTGATAAACAGGAGATAGACCATTATATATAACATAGTTTGCAATAGAGTATGGAACATTCTTGTGTTCTGGTAATGATACAAAATCTTTCATCCAAATGGGAGCTTGTCTTGATCTGGATGATCTTCTTAAATCAAGAAACTCATGTTCTTGATGTGATGTATCAGATAACACTAGATTTTGTGTAGAAGAATGATCTTCAGAACAATCAAGAGTCTGTGGTGAACTGTGATCTCCTTGATCAGAATCAATAGAAGAAGAAGATGTATTCCTGATCTCTGATTCTTCAGTATATAAGACATTGTTCTCAGATACTTCAGTTACAATAGAAGGAGGTGAGAAAATAGGTGTAGAAGTAGAAGATTCTTTGAAAGGGAAAACATCTTCTCTGAATGACACATCTCTGCTAACAATAAAGCAGTGAGTCTCCAAATCAAGTAAGATATACCCCTTCTGAGTGTCAGAGAACCCCATCAAAATAATAGGCTTGGCTCTAGGAAGTAATTTGTCTGTTTCTTGAACTTGATTTGCATAAGTCAAGCAACCAATAATCCTCAAATGATCAAGACTAGGAGCCCTGCCATATAAAAGTTCATAAGGAGACATACCATTGGGTACAGATGATGGCATGGCATCCTGTTAATAATATATGCTGCTGCAATAACACAGTGACCCCAAAATTTAATAGGAATATTAGCTTGAAACCTTAGAGCTCTAGTAACCTCCAAAATGTGTCTATGTTTCCTTTCAGCAACATCATTCTGCTGAGGAGTATAAACACATGTCTTTTGATGAATAATGCCATGCTTCTGAAATAATGAGTTACATATAGAATTCACAAATTCAGATCCATTATCAGATCTAATTACCTTCACTGTTGTATGAAACTGAGCTTGAACTAACATAATGAACTGAGTTAGAACAACACAGACATCAGATTTCAATTTCAGAAGAAATAACCATGTCATCCTTGTAAAATCATCAACAATGGTTAAAAAATACTTATTTCCATCAAATATTGCATATTTGTAAGGACCCCATACATCTATATGTATGAGATCAAAAGCAGCAGTACTCTTGCTATAACTAGTAGGAAAAGGCAGTCTGGTTTGTTTGGCACAAGGACACACAGTGCACTTATTAACAGCATCAGTAATACTAGCTAGTTTAGTAGGAAACAATCTTTTGAGAACCATACTAGATATATGGCCTAGCCTCTTATGCCATAAGCTAATATCTGCAGTCTTGGATGTTATTCCAGCTGCAACTAAAGCAACTGCAGTAAGTCTTTTAGCCCCATGTCTCTGTAGAAAGTATAAACCTGCTCTTTCTCTACCAATCTCCCTCACCTTGCCACTGAAGAGATCCTGAAACACACAGAAATCAGGATAAAATGAAGTAAAACATCTCAAATCTCTGGTCACTTTGGAGACTGACAGTAAGTTGAACTTGAACTGAGGAACATAAAGTACTTCCTTAAGTGTACTGTTATCTAAAATACAATTGTGTCCAATTTGAGTAACTTGAGTGACATCTCCATTAGGTAATACCACTCTTCTAGGCTTAGTGGGTGTAACTAGAGAAGGTTTAGTCAAAAGATTCACATCTGAAACCATATGGTTTGTGGCTCATGTATCAATAATCCACTCTTGATCTTGTGAATTAGAAAATGCTAAAAGAGCAGCGTCAGTACCTGCAACATTTGAAGCATTTGCATTTGCAGCATTTGCTTGAATAGTAGAAGTTGAACCACTGTTCAATATCTGCATTATCTGATCATATTGCTCCTTTGTAAATGGAAAACCACCTCTTTGTGATGCTGTAACTGCCGATCCATGTGACTAAGTAACAGGAATACTTTCTTGAGTTTTGACTCCTTTTCCCTGCAAAACTTCTGAACTTTGATTTGCCTGTTGAATGCCTTGATGTACACCTCTATTCTGAAACCCATAGTTTGTGTGTAAAGGAACACCATGACTAGACTCTATCATGGCATTATAGGCACCAGCTCCCCTTTTCCTTTTAGTCCTATAGTCTTGAAGTTACCCTATTATTTTGTAGCAATTCTCTTTGCTATGACCTCTCATTTTACAATAATCACAGTAGACATTCTGATTTTTTCTGAACTTAGTATTGAAGCTAGGATTTTCACTGTACAAGGCAGTAGAATCATATGAACTTGTATTCACAATAGGAGTTGATCCTAACAGACCAGCATTAGCAGCAACAAACTTTTGACTCTCATCACTCATAAGCATAGCATAGGCTTGATTTATTGAAGGTAGTGGTTTCATCATAAGAATTTGACTGCGTGCTTGGGAATAAGAGTCATTTAATCCCATTAAAAACTGAAACACCTTCTGTTTTTGTAGATGTATAATGAATTCCTTTGTTTTAGCACAATCACAACCAGGAATAGGTACTACTGACTCATTTTCATCCCAAAGATCCTTAAGCCTTGAGTAATAAACAGAGATAGAATTTGTGCCTTGAGTTAATGTAGCAATTTCCTTATGCAGATTATAGCAACGACTATCATTTACTTTATCAAATCTTTCCTGCAGATCCATCCAAACTACATGTGCACTAGTTGCATAGGCAATTCCACTAATTAACGATGAAGACACAGAATTCATCAACCATGACAATACAATTGCATTGCATCTTTCCCACTGGTACCAATACTTCTCACGAAATTTTTCTTTAGGCCATTTGCCATCAACAATTCCAAGCTTATTTCGACATAATAATGCAATTCTCATAGATCTATACCATAAGGAGTAATTATCGGTACCTGTCAACTGAAATGAGATCAGTGAAATTCCACTTGTATCGCCAGGAGCTAAATACAAAGGATGAGTAACTGCTACATTAACTCCTTCTTCAAATTCATCCTCCGATGATGCATGTGATGTATTTGCATGTGTAGTATTGTCAATCGTATTAGGGTTTTCATTCATAGAATCATCACCCGCCATTGTTACTCAATTCTGATTTGAAGAAAAAATCGCAGAATCAGAAATTTAGAAGAGAAAGATACATAAGAAGAAGAGATCGAGATGAGCTTCAATTTTGAGCTCGTGGCTCTGATACCATGCTGAATTTCAAGAGTTTATAGCTAATTAAGCTCTGAAATGAAGAAGAGAAGAAGAAGAAAAGAAGAATGGCAGAAGAAGAAAGCAGAGAGAATTAGAGAGAGAAAGAGAATAAATGTTCCATTAAAAATGAAATCCTATACACTCACATGTAATAGTGAGTGTTTGTATATACACGTGTACTACTCACTTCTTCTAACCACTAACTAACTATCATTAGCTACTAACAAACTAGTTAATTAAATAGCTAAGCATTAATTAAACTTTACACATATTGTTCTCAACATTTCATTCCTTTTTAATCTCTATGATTACGTATTAGAAATATGCTTGAAGTTTTTTTTTTTTGCGTAATTATCATATTTTATTATCAAATCACGAAATTTACAGCTTAAACAAAATCATTAAGTCTGGACATCTTCTAGGCTTTAGTATCATAAAAACAAATCTCCCTATACTACCTACTAACTATCGGTCTTTGTATCAATTGTGTACTGCCAGTATTTTTGTTGGGGTTTTAAGTATATTAAATGCTTAAAAGAGGTTGAATGGAAAATGAAGAAAAATAATAATTTAAGTTTTCCCCTTGACGAAGGAACATTGTCCCATATTGGAAGAAGAAGAGATTTTTATAGGTATATAACCAATTATTCTTCTTCTAGCTCTTAAAGAGTTGAGAAGAAGGCAAGCCTCACGCCGTCGTCGTCGCTTGCTCAGCTTCGACTTTAGAATTTAGAATTAGAATTTAGAATTTAGATTTGGTCAAATGATTGATTGATTAATTTTTTGGACAAAATTTATTTGTTAATAGTAAAATATTAACATAAAATATTATTAAATATTTATTTTAATAATAAAATATTAATATTAAAATAAATATTAATCTTAAATCAAAGTAGTTTTCCATTTTTCAGTTGTGTAACTGAAAATTAAAATACCCTCTTCAATTTTACCTTTTTATTACTGTGTAAATAGTCATTTACTGTCACAACCCATTTTGCCTAAATAGGTCATGATGGTGCCTAACACCATAGTTAGGCCAGCCAAACTGCGAAATTATCATTAAGTCTCCATATTTAGTTTAACCAACCAGAAATACTAACGTTTTCAAGTAAATGAAGAAAACTAGCAAAATTATAAAAATACTAACATAGCCATACAGATCCTGAAAATAAATATCTCTACAGTGTGTGCCAGAATCCGATGTCACTAGCTACGGGCGACCAGTAGAGTATACACAAAATATACATAACACTGTCTTACTGTCTGAATCAAAATAGATAGAAAATCATAAATACAGGGAAGGACTCCTTCGGCTGCAGATCGACATGAGAAGAAGGCAGCTCACCGTAGAAGCCCCAGAAGTGCTCACTGATATGCACCAGAGTGATGTCCGGATCCACCTGCCTCAAACCCTGTACATTTAAGTATAGAAGTGTAGCATGAGTACATAAATAACATATACTTAGTAAGTATCCCGTCTAATCTCGAAGTAGTAGAGACGAGAGGTCGACTTGATACTTACTAAGGTCAATTAATATATATACATATGTGAATACGACATGATCAAATATGAAATTTGCAAGTAACGGCAAATTATAACATGTAGTATAAGTCAAGAATATTACAACATCAAGTTTATAGTTTATCAAGTGAGATAATGGAAAAGCAAAACATATATAAGCTTTTCCAAAATAACATGCGCACATAATACCGAGGCGACGGCCGAACCAACAGAAATAAATGTGCACTTGTTGAGTGTCGACTATGCGCTTATAGATGCATCTATTCATACCGAGGTGATTGGCCCGATCCAGAAATAAGAATAAAATATCAAGTTCACATACATGACACATAAATGGTCAAATACCAAATCAAACATAGTTAACTATAGAAATAAGCTCATATCTTTATCTTTAAATCTCTAGTGCATACTAGGTGTTTATGACAATAATTTAACATAAGTGATATATTTAATAGGCATAATGTAGGTCCTAAGCTACTCGGACATCTAACTTAGTAGTAGCTACGCATGGGCTTTCGTCACCTAACGCGTGCGTATAGTCCCCTCATTTAGCAACAAGTACTCAACACAAAACCTAAGGGGACAATTCCCTCTTACAAGGTTAGAAATGAGACTCACCTCACTTTGAAGCGCTCTTTCAATCACATGACTAGGCTCCAAGCTCAACTCGAAGCCGAACAAGAACCAACTAGTTTAAATAAGGCAAGAACTAATTAATGAATGCTCACAAGGTTGAATTCTAACTAATTAAGTGATTTCCCAACCTTTTCCGTAAGTTTACTAAATTCTGACCCCAGGGCCACACGTCCGAATTCCGAGATTTTTCAAAGAAATTATTCTCTATAACCTAAGGATTACTAATATGTAAATTTTAGTTCATTACATAACTAATTAGGTGGTTAAATCATAATTTTACCAAAATCCTAGGTCTAGCCCTAACCCTTGATTTTGTTTGATATTTTAGTGTTAAAAACTCACCTAATATTCATGTATTTAAGTTAAGAGTGAGTGGGAATTAATTACCTTGTGATGTTATGTTGAAATACCCTCTTTGGAAGCTTCAAAATCGCCCAAGTGATGTGAAAATGAGAGAAAAGAAGCTTGGATTCGTATTTAATGAACCCTTAATGCCCCAGCATTTTTTGCATATACGGACGAATTACTGCATATGTAGTGTCCGTTTCTGCGGAAAATAATCACTTTTGTGCTTCTGCGGTCTCAAGGCCGCTTATGCGGTCTCCCCCTTCCTGGCCCTTCAGCTTTTGCGGCCAGGTGGCTGCTTATGCGGTCACCGCTTCTGTGGACAAAGAGTCGCAGAAGTGGTTTTGACAGAAGCAGCAACCTTTCTTCTTTTCAAAATTCGACTTCACTCAAATCTCGACCATTTGACACTCGGGGCTCCCGAGCCCCGCCCGAACATACCAACAAGTTTGAAATTACAAGACGGACCTAGTCAAACCCTCGAAAAACCTAAAATATTATTATATCAAGGAATCGGACCCCGAAACCAATTGATCCAATTTAATGAACTTCAAGTTCTTAACTATTACTAACGAGTCAAAATGCCCTTATACGACTCGGATTGACACCAAACTTTACGAGTAGGTCTTATATGATATTTCGGACTTGTACCAAGTTTCGGAAATGAGATCCGAACCCGATACCTATAAAAACAATAACTTCTTAGTTTATTTAAATATTTGAAACTTACACTTAAAATTCATTAAATAAAATTACATTACTCGGCTAGAGACCACGAAATTCGATTCCGGGCATGCGCCTAGGTCCCATATTTTCCCACGGATCCTCAAAAATGGCCGGATCGCGATTTTGAGTCTGTTTTCCCAAAATATTGACCGAAGTCAAACTTAGCCTTTTTAGAGAAACTTAAATAAGCAACTAGGCTTATTCTTTCCCGAAGTTCTTCTATCTTCCGAACCACCCGCCCCTGCAAGTCATAATTTAGCTAAAGAAAATGCAAAAATTATTATTTAAAGGAACGGGGTTCAAAAGTGCAAAACAACCAGTCGGTTCGTTACATTCTCCACCCCTTAAACAAACGTTTGTCCTCGAACGAATATTGAAAAGTATCTGGACTGCTGAATAAGTGGGGATATCGGCTCCACATGTCCTCCTCGGACTCCCAGGTCGCCACCTCGATCAGTTGGCCCCTCCACTAGACTCTCATTGCAGAAACCCTCTTGGATCTCAGCTGGCGGTCCTACCTATCAACAATGGCAACTGGCTCGTCTTCGTAACCCAAACTCTTATCTTACCGAATGGTACTGAAATCCAACACATGTGAATAGTCGGCATGGTATTTCCGAATCATCGATACATGGAAGACTGGATGAACTCTTGATAAACTGGGAGGTAATGCAAGCTCATAGAAAACCTCTCTAGCTCGCCTCAACACCTCAAAAGGTCCAATAAACCTTGGGCTTAACTTGCCCTTCTTCCCGAATCTCATAATGCCCTTCTTGGGCGAAACCTTCAGGAGGACTTTCTCACCAACCACAAATGATACATCACGCGCCTTCTGATCCGCGTAGCTTTTCTGCCTGGACTGAGCTGTGCGGTGCCTCCCATGAATCAACTTTACCTTATCCAAGGTATCTTGGACCAAATATGTACCAAGCAACTTAGCCTCACCAGGCTCAAACCATCCGATAGGAGAATGACAATGCCGACCATACAATGCCTTATACGGGGCCACCTCTATGCTGGACTGATAACTGTTATTATATGCAAACTCTTCCAAGGGTCCACTGCCCTCCAAAGTCGATCACACATGCTCTAAGCGTATCCTCTAAAATCTAAACTGTCCCCTCTGATTGTCCGTTGGTCTGAGGATGAAATGACGTACTAAGCTCCATATAGGTCCCCAACTCACTCTGAACAGCTCTCCAAAAATAGGAAGTGAACTGAGGGCCTCTGTCTGATATGATGGAATCGACACACCATGCACTCACTATCTCCCGAATATAAATTTGGGTATACCTCTCTGCCGTATAAGTAGTCGCCACTAGAATGAAATGGGCAGCCTTGGTCAATCTATCCACAATAACCCACACTGAATCAACCTTCCACTGAGTCCGCCGCAACCCAACCACAAAATCCATAGTGATACGCTCCCACTTCTATTCCGGAATGGGCATCTGCTGAAGTAGGCCACTTGGCCTCTGGTGCTCATACTTGACTTGTTGGCAATTCAAACATTTAGCTGCATACTCTACAGTGTCCATCTTCATTTTCCGCCTCCAGTATTGCTGCCTCAAGCCATGGTACATCTTCGTAGCACCTGGATGAATAGGGTACCTCAAACTATGAGCCTCTTCTAGGATCCTCTCTCTCAAGCCATCAATATTAGGAACACATACACGGCCCGAGAGCCGTAATACACCATCCTCGCCAATGGAAATCTCCTTGGCACCTCTCTGAAGCAGCGTCACTCTAAGAACTTCCAAATGCGGATCATCGAGTCGGGCCTTAATCTCCCCCAACAACGACGACTGAGCAACCACACATGTTAGGACCCGGCTGGGCTCTAAAATGTCCAATCTCACAAGTCTTTTTGCTAAGGACTGAATGCCCAAAGCTAGTGGTCTCATCTCAGCAGGAATGAATGCCAAGCTACCTATGCTCTCCGCATACCTACTCAAGGCATCCGCGACCACATTTGCCTTGCCTGGATGATAAGAATGGTAATGTCATAATCCTTCAGCAACTCGACCACCTGCACTGTCTAAAATTAAGGTCCCTCTGCTTGAACAAATGCTACAAGATGTGATGGTCAGTATACACCTCACATGACACCCCATAAAAATAATGTCTCCATATCTTAAGAGCATGAACAATCGCCGCCAACTCTAGACTGTGCACAGGGTAATTTTTCTCATGAACCTTCAGATGACGAGAGGAATATGAATAACTCACCATCCTGCATCAATACACATCCCAAGCCAATGTGAGAAGCGTTGCAATATAGCGCATACGTCCTTGAACCGGAAGGCAATACAAGAATTGGTGCCATGGTCAAAGCCATCTTGAGCTTCTGGAAGCTTTCATCACAATCACTGGACCAACAGAATGGCCGATAATAGCCTGCCAACCCCAAGAAGCTGATGATCTCGGTCACTGAAGTAGGACGTGGCCAACTCTGAACTGCCTCAATCTTCTTGGGGTCCATCTTAATACCCTCTCCTGACACTATATTCCCCTAGAATGCCACTGACTCTAGCCAAAACTCGCACTTGGAGAACTTAGCATAAAGCTTCTGCTCTCTCAAGGTCTGAAGCAGTACTCTCAAATGCCGATCGTGCTCCCTCAAGCTACGTGATTATATCAAGATGTCGTCAATAAAGACAATGACAAAAAAATAAATATAGGTCCTGAACACTCTATTCATCAAATCCATAAACGTCGTTGGAGCATAAGTCAAGCCAAATTACATCACCAGGAAGTCATAGTGGCCACATCTCATCCTAAATGCAGTCTTCAGAACATCTATATCCCGTATCTTCAGCTGATGATAACTTGACCTCAGGTCAATCTTAGAGAACACTCTAGCACCGTGCAACTGATCAATAAAATCATCAATACGGGGCAATTGATATTTGTTGTTGATGGTGACCTTGTTCAACTAGTGGTAATCAATGCATATCCGCATAGTCACATCCTTCTTCTTCTTCACGAACAACACTTATGCACCCCACGGTAATACACTAGGCCTGACAAACCCCTTTGCTAACAACTACTCTAACTGCTCCTTCAGCTCCTTAGGAGCCATACGGTATGGTGGAAAATATATAGGCTGAGTGCCCGGGGACAAGTCAATACAGAAATCAATATCATGATTCGAAGGCATGCCAGGAAGATCAGAAGGAAAAACATCAGCAAACTCTGGAACCACTGGCGCTGAATCAATCATCAGAGACTCTGCAGTGTTGTCTTGAACATAGGGTAAGTAGGCCAAACACCCCTTCTAAATCATGCGTTGATCCTTCAGGAAGGAAATAACCCTACTAGGTGTATCCACAGTGGAGCCCCTCCACCCACTCCAGTCTCGGTAACCTTGGCATCACTAGAGAAACGGTCTTGGCATGGCATCTAGAATGGTGTGATATGGAGATAACCAATTCATGCCAAGATAACCTCAAAGTCGATCATATCGAGCAACATGAGATCTGCTCTAGTCTCAAAATCACATAAAGTAACCATACAAGACCCGTAAACCCGATTCACAACCACAGAATTGCCTACAAGAGTGGACACATGAATAGAAACACCCAAGGGCTCAGGAGAAATGGCCAGGAAACGAGCAAACAGAGATGATACATATGAATTAGTGGACCCTGGATCAAATAATATTGATGCATCTCTACCACTGATGGAAATAATACATGTGATGATTGCATCTGATGCCAATGCATCCGGCCTAGCCGGAAGAGTGCACAATCTAGCTGGAGCACTATCTGTCTGGCCTTCTCCTGATTGAGGAGTAGCTGACTGACATATCCCTGTCTGGCCTTCACCTCTGGATCAACCTCTACCACTCTTCCCTCCACCTCTAGATGGCTGGGTCGTTGCTACTGGAGTCGTGGGTTGTTGCCCTTGCTGTACTACCTTGTCCCTAAGCTTGGGGCAGTATCTCCTCATGTTGCCTAGATCGCCACACTCAAAACAATATGGTGCGGCGGCCTGCTATCCTGATAACTATCCCTGATGGCTCGTAGATCCCGTAGGACGATCCTGGATAGCTGGTGGACGATATGACGCCTCCGGCATAGCATTGAAGTAGGGGCCAGAAGAACCGTGAGGATCTGAATACCCACTGGTAGAGCCTTAAATAGCTGGCGGACGGTAGGAACTCTCTGGCAGGGCATTGAAATAGGGGCATACTGGAGCACCCTGGGCGAGAGGTGGTGGCACTGACGATGGGGGCCTACTGGGCTAACCCCTCCCATACTGACCTCTCCCCCTAGTTGGGGCACCTCTGAACTCTCCAATGAATCTGGATCTCTTGTCCTGCTGCA
Organism: Nicotiana noctiflora; assembly: GCA_032618575.1. Classification (NCBI taxonomy): domain Eukaryota; kingdom Viridiplantae; phylum Streptophyta; class Magnoliopsida; order Solanales; family Solanaceae; genus Nicotiana; species Nicotiana noctiflora. The sequence continues at coordinate 49,654 of JASVEL010009948.1, forward strand.
TCTTCTCCATACCCATATGATGATAACCCTCAATCCAGAGAGCAATGCTAAAATTGATAATTTGGATTGCAATATGAGATCATAATGAGATCCTTTGGATTTTTTATGTACAGTCATCTGTATATAGGGGTACCCCTAGCCCACTTCTAATCCTACTCAGGGAATCGACACTCTAGCAATACAATGTGAGATTTGGCAAAGTGAACCACAATGGAATAGTTTTTAGTATTTCATACTTGAAATTAAAGTCACGAGTCCAAACTTTAGTGATTATAGGTTTATTGCCAATAGTATGAGGTCCAGAAAACAGAATCGCATCTCTATCCTTCATATTAGTGAATTTTATAACAAAATATGCTTCATTATGGTAGATATCATAGGCTTAGACACAAAGTTCCATTGGCTACCTATAAATCTTTCCAGAGATCCGATCGTAGGTGCAGTACCTACTACGTCTAGTATTAGAATATTCTGTCATTTCCCTGTTTTCTTTTCCTCTTCATGTTTTGATAATTTCATAATAGTTTCCCCATTCTGCACTATTTGAGCCACAAAATTGAGATTCAACTCAATCCCAAGCGGTTGTTTTCCACTAGATTTGCCCATGTCTTATTCGCAGGTCTCTTCGCTTGTGGTTCCTCTGATGCCTTCTGAGGTAGATCACCCCATGCATATACAAAAACCACTGATTGAGGAGTTCCGTTGGTCTGATTGCTACTCATTTGCATAACTCCAATAATAATTGTACCGGAGAGTGGTGTATCAGGTCCACTCCTCCGATTTGGCAAAGTCGGTCAGTCTTATTCCTCTTTGTTCCCTTCACCCTCCTTGCATGTATCCGCTACACCAATCATTTTGGCAATAGCCTCGATGGCCACTATTGTCATGTTGTTTGTCTTCTTCGCCCGCCTTTCTCTGGCAATTTCTAATGGCTGAGCACGGTAAATTTGCTAACGTGATCTAAAGAGAGTAAGTAGAGAGAATTGAGAGCTTTTTTTTTTTTTTTGCAAAGAGAATTTTAATTTATCTCTAAAAACCTTTTTCTTCATTCAAGATGACTAGATTGACTGCCTTTTTAGTTCCCTCATTTATATGATTGAAGTTATACACATTTATAATGTATGTAAATAAATTGTATACTATTTTAGGCTATTGGTTAACTTATTGTTATAGCGTAAAACATCTATACATGATAAATGCTTAAAACTTAAAACTTTTAGAAATATGTGTGTTGTCTGCGAGCGTAGAAAGATAGTAAAAAGAAAAGAACCAAGAAAGCAACATGTGCATATAATCTGAGTGAAGTCATGTCAAGGGAATTTGTTTTTTCAAAACTTGGCTATAAACATGATCTGTTCCTTTTTCCCATTTGTGCATTGTACTTGGCGCAACTCATATGAGGAAGATAAGATATGTAAATGATGTTTTCAAGTGATGCATTAGCAGTCGTCTGAACAGTAATCACTCAATTAGAAATCATTTACCATATTTAAATTCTACTAAACTAAAGTTGCTGGCCCCATAAGTTAGGGTTGATGTCGGTCAAATGAATTTTGTAGCTTAATTTATAAGAAGAATGAATTGGGATTGAAATATATCCAAAATCAAATTAATTAGCAATTGTTTTATTGTAGATAGCCAAATATAAAGATTTTTCCATTTCTAATGTCAAAATAAAATTAAGGAATTCATGGATGGATTTCTTCATTTAATTTTCATCATTATAAAATTGTCAAGATAGTAAAGTAAAATGAAGAAATTGAAGTTCATCAATGGAGGTTTTGGATTCTAGAAAATTCTACATTGCAGAGAAAATATCGAACAGTGAAGGAAATGTCTGGCTCAGCTTTAATAACTGTAGCCCCAATGTATTTATACTATGTCTCTTTTTACAAAATGAAAAATGGCTAACTAATACAAGATATATACATGACTAAGTATAAAATAAGTATTTGGGCCTAACTGTGTTATTGGGCAGGATGGAGGCCCAACACCCCCTTCAAGTTGGAGGGTGAAATGACCTTCAACTTGCCAAGGAAAGATTGATGAAGAACACCACTTAAAGATTTCGTGAAAATATCAGCTAGCTGCTCAGAAGTAGAAACATGGGACAGCTTCATGAATCCTTCAGTCAACTTATTCCTGATGAAGTGACAGTCCACTTCAATATGTTTAGTGTGTTCGTGAAAAACAGGATTTTTTGCAATGTGAAGAGCTGCCATATTGTCACAAAAAACTGAAACAGGGAAGGAAATATCAATAGTAAGATCATGTAATAATCTGTTTAGCAACAGTCTTACTAACAGCCCGATATTCAGCTTCAGCAGAGGAAAGAGAGACCACAGGCTGTTTTTTCGACTTCCAGCCAACAAGGCTATCACCCAAGAAAATACAAAAACCAGAAACAGATTTGCGTGTGTCAGGGCAGGTAGCCCAATTACTATCAGAATAAGCCTTGATAGATAAATCATTAGAGTTAGAGTAAAAAAGTCCAAGATCAGGAGTACCCTTGAGGTACCTTAACAGATGAAGAGCAGCAATCATGTGAGGAATCCTGGGAGTCTGCATAAACTGACTCAGATGTTGAACACTAAAACAAATGTCAGGCCTGGTGTGAGTCAAGAATAATAACTTCCCTGCAAGACTTCTGTATTTCTCAGGGCTAGGAAGAAGATCCCCAGCATCAGCTTTAAGTTTCTGATTCAAATCAAATGGACTAACAACAGAATGAACATGTATGCAATCATACTCTTTAAGTAAATCTAAAGTGAATTTCTTCCGATTCAGTACAACACCATTGGGTAAAGTAGTAACCTCAATGCCCAAAAAATAATGGAGAGAGCCCAAGTCTTTTATCTTAAACTCAGAATCTAGAAAATGTTTCAAAGTAGAAATCTCATGTAAATTATCACCAGTAAGTATAATATCATCAACATAAACAACTAGGATGACAAGATGACCTGGAGACCCTTTGATGAAAAGAGAATAATCATTGAGTGAATGATGAAAGCTTTTAGAATATAAAGCTTGAGATAGTCTTGCATACCATTGCCTTGAGGCTTGTCTAAGACCATAAAGGGATTTTTTTAACTTGCAGACCAAAGGAACAGAAGAAGAAGAAGAAGAAGAAGAAGAAGAAGAAGAAGAAACAGAAAGGCTAGGGGGCAGTTTCATATAAACCTCCTCATCCAACTCACCATGTAGAAATGCATTATTAACATCAAGCTGAAATAGAGACCAATTCTTCTTAATAGAAACAACAATCAAATATTTGACAGTAGACATCTTCACTACAGGAGAAAATTTCTCATTGAAATCCACTCCCTCAACCTAAGTGTCCCCTCTAATGACAAGTCTAGCCTTGTATCTTTCTACTTCACCACTAGCTTTGTATTTGATTTTATAGACCCACTTGCATCCAATTGGCTTCTTACCTAGAGGTAACTCAACTATATCCCAAGTGTTATTAGCTTCTAGAGCTTCAAACTCTTTTCTCGTAGCATCCTGCCACTACTAGAATTTTGACCTATCGCAACGGCTGTAAAACCGTTGCTGTAGATAGGAAAACCGTTACTGTAGAGCTATTGGAACGGTTTAGAGTTCGTTACATCGGTTCGCGTACCAATAGATCTATTGCAACGGTTTATAAACCATTACGATAAACAGTTATGGCAACAGACTTGTAGCCGTTACGATAACTTGGTCTATGGCAACGATTATTTTTGGCAAATGCAACGGTTCGTAACCGTAGCTATATACATTGATGCAACGGCTATTGGACCTATTGTAATGGTTAAAAATACTATCGTGGCATTTTTATGATGTTGAGGCAACGGTTAAAAGGGCTATTGCAACGGTTATTAAGATCTACTGCAACAATTTTCTTTAGGCTATTGCAGCTGTTATTAAGATCTATTGCAATAATTTTTTAAGGCTATTGCAGCGGTTATTAAGATCTATTGCAATAATTTTTTAAGGCTATTGCAATATGGTAATAAAGCAATAATATACACAAAATTATATAAATCACAAACAGAAACCATCAAAAATAAAATCATATTCCAACAACCCAAAATATTTAAAGGTATTATACATTAAAGTAAATTATACAATAGTGCTTACTTATGCAAAATTAATATACATAAGATTGAAAAATGTTCAAATAATTTCCGGAACATATGAAGTTTCAACAATAATCAACCAACAAGTAAGGTCTTCACTTTTATGTCTACCCTTTGTTCATTTGTTCCACCTACAAAAGATACAAAAAAAGTAAGCAAAATTTTCAAAAATAATCCATTTGATGTCAAGCACCATGATCAGGACCATCTTTCATCATACTATAAAGTCAACTAAATGCTACTAATAGTAAAACCTCTTTCAAAAATACAGGGTAAGGCCACAATCTGCATTAGCAATACATACAGATACAGATGCAATTGTCTATAAGCATACAATACATACGGATCGAGTTGTTTGATGGCCACAATCTGCATTAGCAAAAACAAATATTAAAGAACAAACATCCTCAAGCCTAAGTGAACGGACCAATTATTCCTAATGTTAAACCACTCACTTACTGCAAGAATGAAGGGGATATACCCAACAAGTTTTCTGATAAAACAAATGAGAAAATACAGAAAAGCCAAGAAATGACGTCTGCAATTGTTGCTCCAATGATTAAAAGGGACTTCAGCAGCATCCGGGCCTGATTCACGGTGTTCATCTTTTAGAATATCCAATTAAAGAAAAATGCATGGAACATAGCTCTATTTGTATACTTGGGAATGAATCAAGAAATTCAATATAGAATAAAAACAATATTGCACATGGACATCACAGTCAAATTTCATGGATGGCAAAGCTTTCTTCAAAGAAGAAGTTTATATAGTATAAAAGCTTTATGATAGCTTTTCAAGCTTGGATGTGGTATTATAAAGGAAATAGATGCAGAATACTGTAAATTTTACATGATTTAACTTATAACCTTTGACAAGTTCCGATTCACTCCATATAACAATTCAGGCATAAATAACTGCGTTGTTTGAAAGAGAGGCTCACCCCATACTGCACATATGCAGAATAGTTGTAACATGACCTAACAAGAAAAATCAAAATATTGTTTTAACATAAACTAACCACAAGGGTCTATTGTAGACGTCCCAGACCACAAAGGTCTATTGTCGATAACCTTACCATGCATTTCTGAAAACATGACAGCAACTTTATCAGTTACGCCAATGCCCCTCTCGACAGAACAAATTTATATAATTCAACATAACGGCAAAAGGCAAAATAACATCAGTTATCCCAGAAGGAGTTATAGTGTCTGTTACATCATATTTAATAAGAGAAGAAAGATCACTCTTATCAAATGGGAATAGCGTACCAGTAAAATGATATAAATTGGACACCTTCAGCTCCATAAATGATCTATATTCTGCTTTGGATATCCAAAGCAGAATTTTATATTTAGCCTTATAAATGACAAATTTCTTACATATGTCATCTCATCCTTACTAATCTGATTCATGTGCAAATTACAGTAACACATTAGTTGTACATACCTGATATAGACTCACTCCCTCCAGCTGGTAGGCATGCTCAAATGTCTTTCAACCAAAGCTCAAGTCCATTATCCATCTTTAATAGGGTCATAACTCATAAGCTAACTGCTAACACAAGTTGTGTTTCATCTTCACTATCTAAAAAGTTCTGCTCATTTGACTATCTAGTAAGAGTTAGTTATGTTTTTTATATTCAACAAAAGTCTGCTCTTCTCATATAAAGAAGAAAATAACTAATGTTTAGTCAAGTCTAATCAGAAATAAATAATCATGTAAACACAAAAAGAAACAAGTTGGTTCTTGAGGGAGAGGACTCGAATCCATGATGAAATACAAACAGGAAGATGAAGACTAAATATGGTGAAAATAGGTGCTAGACATTGCCCCACAATTGATTTTCTATGTGACAAGAACATGAAAGCCTATGCAAAATTACAGCCAATGTACATCACAAATGATGTGTCTGAAAAGTCATTCAATAGATGGAGACTTTCATATGAGCCCAAATGAGAAAAAGAACAGATTATTAACTAAACAACTACATGAATAGCACTCTATAAAGGAATGAGATATCTACACATACTTTTCAGCACACATAAAGTTCCTCTCAAACAAATCAAAACAAACAAAAAGATAAGGGTTTCAAAATATATGTACTCCTCGAATTTAAATCAAAAGGCATAATTCCTAACTAGGTAGCAGAAACATTAAAGTTATTCTGAATAAGCTAAGGCTATAACGAAAGGAATATGAGAAGACGCTAAATAAGCTATTGGTAAAGACTTTTACATTTTTCTTTTTCTAGAAATTGACAAAAAGGTAAAATCCAGTAATAAAGAAGTTTACAAGAGCAACATCACTTGTACAAGAGGGTGCTTAAATTTGGCGTTCAAAGCACACTTTTAAATTTGGGAATTTTATTGTGCTTAAAGCAGCTTTCATATAAGGTATTGTATCCCATAGCGTTGGAAATTTCTAGAATGGAGGTCCCTATTGGAATACAGGAAGCTAAAGGCAATATAATCATGAAAGGGCATTGAATAAGTTGAAAACCCACAGCAGACTAGAATCAAATAATTTGATTTCACTGTAGAGTAAATTGTGTATGGTTATGTAAACTATTAGTTCACCAGTAGCTCCTAGGCTCAGACTGATTAACCACATTGACAAAAGATTCAACTGAAGGCAAAATTCATATTGACTCAAAGTAATTTGCACGCGAATTCCACAATATGCAACCAAGAAACAAAGAGTAAGATAGCAACAGAGAAACCATTTGTACTCGGCTCAGACATGTAAATGAAAAGCAACCAAAAGTATTATAGATAATGAGTTCAAAGTTTTGTCTCTTGAGCTATTAATATTCTGCGCTTTTGCCCAAGCTTTCATCTGCAAAAACAAGAGATCATATCTTCTGAGGAAGTAAATGCAATGATACAAACTAAAGATATCTATCAGCACATACTTATGTTGACCCTTGTATCTTCTTCTATGAACTAGAACCGATGAGCAATTTTTTGAGAGAAAGGTAATTAATATAGCAAGACGAACTTATGAGCATTTAGACCACTAGACCATGGTTCCAGAGGGAAAGGGTATACTATCAGAACATAAACCAAAAAATGTATTTCGTAGTCCTTGTCCAAGCAACGACTGTAATTTCCATCTTTCTTCTTTTTGAAACATGTGTTTATTGTAAAGAATCACTTAAGAGATCTTCCAGACTATTGCACTAGCAGAACTAAACTTTAACTTCGTCTCATGAACAACTGTCCATATTTTATAACATACAAGAGAGTGCAAAATCTTACCAAAAAGCTCAGCTTCTGAAACCTTTCATCGCGGGAACAAATCATGTGGATTATCTTAGACTTTGAAACTCCATCCCTGTTTTCAACTGATATATCACACTCAATTTTCATTCCATAATCAACAACTTTCAGAATGGGCACCTTGGCAGCTGTTATTGGACGAACACCAGAAACATGCTTAAAAGTAGTTACATGGAAGCAAATATGCATTCAACTCCATCACAAACATCAACGAGCCACACAAAGACAAAAGAAAAGACAATAAAAGGGGGAAGGAAATATAAAAAAAGAATGCAAGTGAAAAAATCAGCAACTCACATCTTATAGTAGAACACAGTAGATTCTCTAGTAGTATACGAAGGAACAAGGTGCTCATCGATCACCGACAACATGTCGATGCATATTCTTGTAAGTTTGTCTTCAACCCTCTGTCTGTAAGTTTTTATTCTCTAAACAATCTGCTCATGACCCTTACTCTCCTCCTTTTGTTCATGAAGCCCTTCTTGCTCCAATAATATTCGTATACCCAACTGACACCAAATTCCTCTCCTCAACAGCCAGTTCAACATCCATCTTAGCAACCATCTTCATTGCTTCTACCATTTCTAGACAAAAAACAGAGACTGCACAGAAGCATAAATATCAGAACTTTGAAGAAATCATATGGCATGAGATTAGCATAAATTGGAATGCTAAGTCTTCACTCATTTGCATTCTTTGCCTGTAAGTACAGTACATAAAACCTAGTATTTGACTCAAGATTTTGCAAACAAAAAGATTTCAATTTTCACTCTCCTAAAATATCAAATCAAAAATAGAGAACTGACACTAAACATCTACTCATATACAAAAACAAACACACAACTATATCAGTATTTTTTAAAAAAATCAAACAAAAAATAACCCATGAGAAACCAACCCAAAAATTTAAACAAAAAACCAACCCATAAATTTAAACAAAAACAAATTAAAAAAACTGCTAAAAATTAAGCCGTCAACATGAGCATATACTCAAGTTGAGACCCACTTTCAAGATTGATATACCCAATTGATTAATTCATGAATGAGGCCCAAAATTAATACCCACACGAGTTAAGAAACTTTGGCAAATATATTTACCGATTTAAATTTAGAGAAACTCTAAAGTATTAGCACGCCGCCTCCGGTGTGGCCGATTACGGATGAGTTTTTGATTCTGGAAGAGATCGTCGATTATGGAGGAGCCTGGAGGATATTGTCCCTCAGGAAATTCTGCAGATTTTGCCTCATCCAGTTTGGGAGAATATGGATATCCAACAAAGAAGGGTGAAGGCTGGATAGCTGAACCTAGAACATGGTAACTTCATGTTGGGAAACTTTCATAATCCCTTTACTTCTACCAGGTGACTAATCTAAGCAAAAGACGATGAAATTACTTTTACGCTAAAATGACTTAGGGTTTACATATATTTGGTATTTTATTAGATATAAAAAATAAAAATAAAAAATTAGGTTGTGGTCCCCACTCATTTTAGCGGGTATAGAAAATTTGGGTGAAAAATAATAGGGAATTAAATAACCGTAATAATTTATCAAAACCGTTACCATAGATTTATTTATTGCTACGGTTATTCAAACCGTTGACATAAATACCTCTATCGGAACGGTTTCAAACCTATTGTAACGGTTCAATTGCTAAGTGTTCTAATAGCTCCAAAAATTATTTGTAACGGTTCAAACCGTAACAATACAGCATCTATAACAACGGTTACTGAACCGTTGCAATTAAAAGCGTTGTCATAGCTCTAATTTTTAGTAGTGTGCCAAGCTGGAATAGGAGCTTCATGAGAATAAGTATATGGTTCATATTCTACAGGTTGAGTAGTAGAATAAGAAAGGAACTAGGTAGTTTGTAAAGATAATCCTTTAGATAGAATGGATGAGTATGAGTTCTGGAAGATTTTCTTAGTGGTGCAACAGATAAGTCATTAGGTGAAATAGATGTAGTAGGAGAAAAAGTAGATGTGGTAGGTGCAACAGATAAGTCAGTAGGTGAAATAGATGTAATAGGAGAAGAAATAGATGTAGTAGGTGCAACAGATAAGTCAGTAGGTAAAAGTGAAATAGTAGGAGAAGAAGTAGATGTAGTAGGTGAAAGGTCATAAGATGAAATGTAGTTGTCAGAAAAAGGCATATTAAAGAAGGAACTGAAAAATGATGAGAAACAGAAGTAATATCAGGAGTTAAAGTGGATTTTGGCATGACAGGAAGTGAAAAATCTGAAGAGAAAGGGAAAAGTTGTTCATGAAATATGACATCTCTAGAAACAAAACACTGTTTTGACCGAAGGTTATAGAATTTATAACCTTTCTTTGCAAAAGGGTAACCAAGAAAGACACATGAAATATCTCTAGGTTTCAATTTGTCTCTTTGGGGAATGGGAACAGTAGCAAAGCAAAGGCATCCAAAAGTTCTTAGGTGTGAATAACTGGGTGTTTTACCAAATAACAATTCATAAGGTGATTTATTTTGTAGTAGTCTAGAAGGTAACCTGTTGAAGATATATGTGGCTGTAAGGAGGCAATCTCCCCAAAATCTGATTGGTACTTTGGATTGAAATAATAAAGCCCTGGAAGCTTCTAGAAGAGTTCTATGTTTCCTTTCCACTACACCATTTTGTTGAGGAGTGTGTGGACAACTAGTTTGATGAATGATCCCATTTTCAGAAAAGAAGGAAACTACAGCATTATTATTCCATAATTCTAGAGTATTATCAGATCTAATGCTTTGGATGGTGACATGAAATTGAGTTTGAACCATCAATATAAAAGCCTTCAAGAGGGGAAAAGCATTACTTTTGGATCCCATTAAATGAGTCCAAGTACATCTAGAGAAATCATCAACAATGGTAAGGAAGTGTGATATGGTCCCCAAGTATCAACATGAACAAGTTGAAAAGGTTTGGAACTATGGATGGAACTATCAGGAAATGGTAATCTAGTTTGTCTAGACATGGGACAAATGGAACATGGAAAAGACTGTGTAGGAGAAATAGTAGAAGAAATTTCAGAAATACTTTTCATTTTAACAAAAGGAACATGTGCAAGTCTATTATGCCAAACAATGTCCATCTTATTCATAGCAGCTTTATTACAAGAGGGAGGAACAGGAACAACATTTGCAATAAAATGAGAATGATCAAAAACAGAGGAAGATGACAAACTGCTGCAGGCATTTGACATAGTAACTTGTGGTTGAGAAGGTTTTTCCCATACAAATTTGTACAGCCCATTGTCCAGTTTACCAAGATCCAGAGGCTTCTTTAGAGAAGGGCCCTGTATGAGACATGAAAGTCTAGTAAACTGAACCATACAATCAAATTGATCTGTGAGTTTGTGTACAGAGATGAGATTGTGTTTAAAGGAAGGTAGATAAAGGACACTGTGAAGAATTATAGAATCAGTCAAAACAAAAGAACCTATGCAGGTAACTTTTACTTTGTAACAATTTGGACGGGACACTAGAAAAGGAATAGGTAAAGGTGTGATATTAATGAGATATTCTTTATTAGCAGTCATATGATCAGAAGCACCAGAACCAATTATCCATGTTAAGGAATCAGATTGGTTTAACAAAGTAGAATTGAAACTATATACTACATTCTTAGGCAATAGAGTACCAACAAAATTGACAGAACTCATGATGTTGAGTTGAGGCCCAGAATCAGAAACATGAGATTGTTGTAAGAGAGAAAGTAATTGAGAATATTGTTGCTTTGTCAATCCAGGCACCACAGAAGCATTTTCAGCAGGCACAATAGAAGTCTGATTGGAAGAATTGCAATCAGTAAGAGAGAACTCAGAATCTGTCACCATATTAGCCATTGCTTTTCTTCCTTTTGTAAACTTGAAGCCAGTAGGAAAGCCATGAAGCTTGTAACACTTATCAATTAAGTGTCCAGGCTTTTTGCAATACTTGCACAAGAGATTAGAGGTTCTGGACTGATTGTCAAAGTTCACTCTTTGAGTAAATTGTCTCTGCTGCCCCTGAAATTGCATATTTTGCTGGGTTTGAGTAGGTTTATTAGGAGAATTCACATTAAAAGAGGCTGCTTCAGGGGTAAATTGAGACGGTGAATTGACTTGTCTTTGTTTTTCATCTTGAAGAAGAATGTTATATACATTGTCAAGGGATGGTAAAGGTTGCATCATCAAAAGATTGCTTCTCACACCAACATAAACCTCATTCAATCCCATGAGAAACTGATGAACTTTATCCTCTTCTTTCTCCTGTTGGAGACCCTCTTTAGCAGCACAATTACAAGAATTTGCATAACTACTACACATTACTCCCAATTCATCCCTGATTCTCTTAAGTGTGGTAAAATATGATACAATATCAAGGGATCCCTGATATGTAGAAGCAAGTTCCCTTTTTAGTTCAAAAACTTTAGTCCCATTTACACTACCATACCTATTATTTAATTGTTTCCATATACTTTCGGCTGTCTCAGAGTATTGAACACTTTCAGCTATGTTTGGTGATAATGAACTCGTTAACCAAGATATCACCATATTATTACAACGATCCCATTGTTTAGAATCAGGGGAGTTTGGAACAGGTTTAGGACACGAACCATCTATGAAAGCTATTTTGTTCCTAGCCGATAATGACACTATCATACTACGTTTCCAACCTCCAAAACCATTTCCCGAAAATGGCACAGGAACCAGGGACACACCAGGTACATCGGATGACATAAGAAAAAGAGGAGATGCAGGATCAGGAGTATACGCAGAAGAATTAGGGCCAGTCATTGTAAGAACAACTAAATCAGCAACAATTACTGTAGGTTGAAAACAAAATCCAACACATGCACAGGCGAGATACAATTACCAGCCTTTTTCGCAACCTGAAGAAGAAAGGCCTTGATACAGTGAAGCAGCTTTCGGCGAATCAATGAAGAATTGGAGAAAACCCTAAATCCGAGAAATTGAGCAAAGCCCTAGCTCGAAACAAAATTCAAACTCCAGTTATCATAGACTCCAAGCATATATTCAATATCATCTACCGTATAATAGACTAAAATGTAAATCAGCAACTATTTTTCCGCAAAAATCGTAACAAAATCACGAAGCTCCGACGAAGAGAAATTTCGATGAAAATTGAATAAAGATGAACCGTAGAAACATCCTTCTATAGAGATAAGCAAAATCTAAACGAATTCCCGCTCTGATACCATGTCAAGATAGTAAAGTAAAATGAAGAAATTGAAGTTCATCAATGGAGGTTTTGGATTCTGAAAAGTTCTACATTGCAGAGAAAATATCGAACAGTGAAGGAAATGTCTGGCTCAGCTTTAATAACTGTAGCCCCAATGTATTTATACTATGTCTCTTTTTACAAAATGAAAAATGGCTAACTAATACAAAATAGCTAACTAATACAAGATATATATATGACTAAGTATAAAATAAATATTTGGGCCTAACTATGTTATTGGGCAGGATGGAGGCCCAACAAAAATTCCAAATTTCTAACCCTAGTACTGAAAGTTGGTTCCGGGAGGAATATTTCATCATTTGAATTTGAATGTGCAACAGATATAGTGACTCAATCTTTTTATTTTCTTCTTCTTTTCTTTTTGTTATGTTGTAGTAGTTTTACTTTTAGTTCTAACTTCAAAGAATGTGCTCTACAATTGCAATTTTAAGGTTTTAATTTCCTGTATAATCTGAATATTTCCTTTGAGAAATCCGTGGGCAGTTGGGCAGTTGAAATTAGAATACTATAGAATAAAAGAACGATACAAAATTAAAGCCGGTCAAATTGGAGAAAAGGGAAGGTGAAGGAGAAGTCTAAATGCAAAAAAAGATAGATATTCGAATTACCTAAAATGTCACTGATGATCAATGAATAAAGCATTAATAAATTCTTATATTGCATAGCAGTGGACAAGCTTTTATTCCATCCGTTCCTAGTCTGCGTCTTTAACCCTCTCCCTCCTCTCCAAAGAAAAATATACTTAAATTTTAACTTGAGAATGTTATCATGCTGTGAGATAAACATATTCTGAGCGACTCAATTGACTCTCGTTCTGATCGATAAAAAGATGACTATTTTTTAAAAATAAATAATTTAATAATAGTTCTTTAATTATAAATAATAATTTAAAAAACTTTAGAAGTTACAAGTAACCCATACCTCTTTGAAAATTTGTTTCATATAGGACTATAGAGGGTTTTGATTCTAATGCTAAAGATAATGGTGACACTAGGCCAATGTCATTGAGTATGAGTCTGTCCTATACCAGCTTGTGATATTGTCAGTGTAATTAATTTTTTCTTTTTTGGTAACCACTTTTTGCTTATCCAGTGTCCATTTGACTATTTTAAAATTTTAATGGGGACTAAATTAATTTGTTTTTGTATAATCAAATTTAGGTATTCAGACTCTACAACAAAAAATTATATCTAGAGACTCTGAATTCACTAGTTAAAGTTCAATTAACAGACAAGATACACAAGAAAGAATTATTTGGAGTGGAAAAAAAATCTAGCAAACAAAAAAAGGAAAGTTTGGTATCGAGTCATTGCCGAGTCACTTGCCAAATTGAAACTTCTAGTTTAGTTGACTGAATAATTTTGCGCAGAAATTCAAGTGAAGAACCATGATATTTGACTAAAACTCAATCCTTGCTTTTTGCAAATTGAACAGTAATGTAAATCAAGAATCATGATCAAAGATCACCTCTTCTAGGAAAGAATGCTTATCTTTATTCTCCTTTTAAGTGCTTTTTATCTTTTACCATTTTATAAGTCTTGAAGATAGAATCCTAAAAAATCAAATTATCTTTTTACCAAATCCAAAAGGAATGGAGGATAATTCTTTCAAAGTAAAAGTACTTTTTTTCTATTTCTTTTTACTTAGTTTATTTGTGGCGTAGAATTCTAATGCCCGCGCCATTGCCGCGTGCCAAAGGAAAATCCTAATTCAAACTTGCCACTAGTATAGTTGAAGAAGATTACAAGAATGTCAAATACTAGAGGTAATACTTTTTTTTTTTTTCCTTTTTTGTGTACCATAACTTTCTTCCGTTAGTGGAACTTTCTTTTTATGATTTCTCATCTTTTTATTCATATTCGTATTTGGGCCTGATTAAATTTAAATTCACAATGAAAATTTTATATTGAAGAGTAAAACACTCTCTAACAAAAACGGCTATGATTTAGTGGAACTTTTATGGACAAAAGGATCGGAAAGTTAGTGGAGTATGGCTGAAAGCTTCGATAAGATATCATATAAAAATCAGTAAACTGAAGTTGTGACAAAACTTGAAAACGAAATGTAACTACATTTCAGTTGAATCACCTTTGAGATAAAGAATATAATCAGATTTTATGTCACTTTTCTCAAATAAAACCTTTTGGTTCTTGTTGAGGAAACTCTATTTGTTCTCTTCGAAATTCTGACACGGAATTACTTCTTTTGCAAATAGTTTATTAACTAAGTGTAACGATAATACAGAAAATAAAATATTAAACAGAAAGATATTTGCAATTAGGGGTGTATATAGACCGGATTGATTTGGTTTTTATCAAAACTAAATCAAACCAATTATATCGGTTTGGATTGGTTCGGTTTTGTCGGATTCTTTGGATTTTTGAATTTTTTGTTTACATGAATATTATTTCAATCTTACGTTATTAAAATTATAGATAAAGTTTTGATAAGTAAATATATGTTTAGTAAATATGGAAAAAAATTGACAAACATATAATCTATTAAAATATTCTAATGGGAGAAATTTTTTTAGTAACACAGATAGTTATTTTATTAGTCGTCTAATAATAATTTTTCGTTAAATTACGCTTTCAAGGTTAATACATGAAATAAGAGGATCCCAAATAGTTCTACATTTTCTATAAAAAAAATCACTACAAAGTCTTAAAATATAAATAAAATTTATATATTTATATGTCGGTTTGGTTCGAATTTTTTAATACCAAACCAAACCTAATCATTTTTTTTAATCGATTTGATTTAATTTTTCGGTTTGATGCGGTTTTTCGGTTCGGTTTGAATACTCCTAATTGCAATACAGTGTTATCTTGGTTATTGACTTGGGAACGGAACTTATACTACGGCAAAAAAAAAAAAAAAAAAAATTTTTATCGGTGTTTACTCGATCTAATGAGTTCAAGATAGTTATATGTACACACACTTTTATTGTTTAAGTATAGTTAACTAATGAGTAATGTCTATATATTTTCCCTCTAGTTTTAATAGTTAATATTAAATTATTTAAAATATAAATATCGGATGCGATTATATTTGGTTTGCTTCAAAACTAATTCAATCAAACCACTTTTGGCTTATATATCCTATACTTGAGAGAACTTCAAAGTGTATTACAAATACTAAAGCTTTGGACATTTCCACTCATAACATTGATTTTTAGTAAGTTCAAATTTTGGACTCGACCACCTACTTTCCCCTTTATTTTAGAGCTTATGAATTTCTCTTCTTTAGAAGAGAAAGATTTTCGACATGGTTGCTTACATGTCTTTTTATTTTGTTTAAGGGTATTTTGGACCTTTAACAAAATCTAATAAAACGTGTCCTTTAAATACAAATCTATATACTGATACCGACTTCTTATCACTCCACGTGTTAGTGACTATTCTTTCTTTCTTCGTTTCTGGTACTTCATAGAACTCTTTCTTTGGTGATTATGTTCGTGCTGCCTATTCTATGTATAGGTCTGTTTATCAATTTTTGTCCATTGCTTCTTGTCTTTTTTCTCCATCTCTTTTTTCTTCCCACACTTCTTTAGGGTTCTCTTCAGGCTTTTTAATTTTGCAATTTAATGGTCTATTAAAATCTGCAGTGTAATTGGAGCAGATACGTTAAAGTAATAGATAATGGTTCATTTTCCTTAGACTCCTTTTTTTAAGAGTATCTTCATCTGGTTAGATTTTGTGGTCCAGATTTTGAAGTTCTTCGCTTAAATACTTACTGCCAGAATTGGATTTGATATTAGATAGTAACTAACACATTTACTCTAAGAAGAACTTTTAAAAGAGGAACAAAAGGAGCAAGGAAAAGAGGACAAATAGTGTGCTGATCATCAATAAAGGGAAGATATTTGTAAATACATTATACGGGAGTAAATTACATATTACTGTCCATAGTCCATCTTTACTTAAAATGAAATTATTATGGAGTTATGCTCATTCTAATTTATTTCATCATAAAAAGTAAAAAGCACAACTGATGTAATAATCTCATTACAGTAGTTGATGGCTATAACACATAAGCTTCAGGTTTCTTAAGAAATGCAAATCCCGGAATGCTACTAAGAACCGAAGCAAACAGTTATTTTTCTAACTATGTGCCAGTGTATTAAATTTATTTACAATTTTCAAGCACGAAACAATAATGCACACACCCTTGAGAGCAAGAACATACAATTCTCAGAGGGCCTATGGAGATCGGAGAAACAAAGCACAAAAAAATTGTGTCTTTTTGCAGTGTTTCAATTTAACTTTTGTATCATATATTTTGCAGTCTCTTAGCTTATCATTATTGTGGTACTGAGCCTTGGAGGATGCTTGTCAGAGGAGACACATACGCTTTGGAATAAGGAACATCTTAAACACTCAAGACAACAAGCAAAGTTGTGCAAGGGAATTGTGTTGGTGCTGTTTTTCTACTAAATATGAGGGTATTGCTCTAAATCTATATTTTTCAATCGTTAACCTCCATCCCTGCTTTAAAAGAATTAAGTTAAAACAACTTAAAATGGAAGCTATGGAGAGGGTCTCTTGTTATTGTTGCTTGTTAAGAAATTACCTAAATCTCTTCATATACTTCTGCTCTCAAACGTTTCCTTTCGAACACGCCATTTTCGACTTGTGCATTATAAATTATACCAAATGGGTATACAAGACAGCTGACCGCATCTATGCATTTCATATTATATCTATTATATTCTCTAAATATGATTTGATTATTTGCAACTTTATATTAAATTAAGTTAATCATAAATAAAATTTAAACTTTTAAAAGATTGGGCCCGTGTTGGCACGGGGCTATGTCCACCTAGTAACCACATAAGAGCTTCTAGAAAAGGATAAATATCTCAAGAATTTTAATTTTCGATGTTAAGAATATAAAATAAGAATATATATAATTTAACCATGATCAAGTAATACAATTTGTGATAAAACATAAATAATTTATTTTTAGTTGTTTAGTATAAACATCAAACGTGAGCAAGTTGTTATCAAAAGAAATGTGGCTCAAAAATTTGAAATGCAGGAAAAGAATTTTAATTTTCGATGATAAAAATATAAAATAAGAATATATATAATTAAAGCTGGGTTATTATTGTTAGGTAGAAATTTTTGTTGTTTTTTAAATTACTCAGCAAAGTGATAATATAAAATCTATTCAAAAGATTGTATTAAAGATCTCGACCAAAATTTGCTGGCTTTTGATGAATTCAAGCTCAGAACTTCTTCAACAATGGCGGAGAAAACAGAGAAAGAAAAGAAGAAAGAAAGAGAGAGAAGCGGTTATTTTTCTATTCACTTAACCAACCATTTGATGGTTACTGTACACATATATATAATTATTATTTTTTTCCTAAACTAGTTGTTATACATTTAACACCCCTCCTCAAGCTAATGGTTACAATATGTCTTTCAACTTTAGCTTGGACATTAAGAAGTCATGATGTGCTCGACCAAGGCCTTTTCTTAGAAGATCAGCTTGTTGTTCTTTAGTAGACACATGATGAGTTTTGATCAAGCCTTGCACTAGTTTCTCTCGAACAAAATGGCAATCAATGTCAACGTGTTTAGTTCTTTCATGAAATATAGGATTAGCTGCAATTTGAATAGCAGCTTTGCTATCACAGTTGAGAATTATAGGCAGCTCAACATTCACTCCCAACTCTTTAAATAGCCATGTTAGCCATGTAATTTCTGCTACTGCTGAAGCCATACTCCAAAACTCCGCTTCTGCTGAACTTCTGGCAACAGTTTCTTGCTTCTTTGACTTCCATGAGATCAATGCATCTCCAAATTTCATCAAATAGCTTGTTACTGACTTCCTGGTTTGAAGACAACCTCCCCAGTCTGAGTCACAAAAACTCACAAGTTTACTTGAGTTGTCAGATGGCATAAGAAGACCAAGACCAGGAGAACCTTTGTTATACCTTACTACTCTTAAAGCAGCTTCCATATGTGACTGCTTTGGTTTGTGCATATACTGACTTAAGACTTGTACCACATAAGCAATATCCACTCTAGTCATAGTAAGGTATAGTAACCTACCTATTAGCCTTTGATATTTACTAGCATCTGCTAACAATTTGTCTTCTGTTTCAGAAGATAAATGATTTGGAATGAGTTTGTCATACTCTTCAGATGTGAGTTTCACATTGGCTTCCATAGGAGTACCAGCAGGCTTTGCACAACTAAGTCCCATTTCAGCATTAAGTTCCAAAGCATACTTTCTTTGACTCATTACAATACCTTTGGTTGATCTAGCAAACTCTATTCCAAGAAAGAACTTAAGTTCTCCAAGATCTTTCATTTTAAACTTTAGCTTTAGATCATTTCTGGTTTGTAAAATCGAACTCTGACTTGTCCCAGTTACAAGTAGATCATCTACATAGACAAGCACTACAATTAGCTCAGACTTGATTTTCCTGATAAATAGTGAATAGTCAAAATGACTTTGAGTAAATCCCAGTTGTATCAAGGAATCTGTCAGCTTCTTATTCCATTGTCTAGGGGCTTGTTTAAGCCCATATAAGGACTTATGATGTTTGCAGACATGCTTCTTCCCCTATTGGCTAGCAAACCCTGGTGGAACCTCCATATAAACATCCTCAAGGAGATCACCTTGAAGAAAAGCATTGTGTACATCCATCTGAAATATGGACCAATGCTTTGCATCAGCAATAGCAAGGACTGATCTGACGGTAACCATCTTGGATACAGGAGAAAATGTCTCATTGTAATCTAATCCCTCCTGCTGGCTATACCCTTTTGCTACAAGACTAGCCTTGTATCTTTCTACTGCACCTAAGAAGTATATTTCACCTTGAACAACCACTTACAACTAATATGAGTCTTCCCAGGTGGTAACTCTACCATTGACCAGGTGTGATTATCCTCCAAAGCTGAGATTTCATGTTTCATAGCTTCAACCCATTTTGTACCTTTGAGAGCTTCAGTATCGGATTTAGGCTCAACTATGCCAGAATAGGCAGCTAAAGCAGCTCCATGAATAGGTGATACATTGGCATATGTAATAAAGTCTGAAATTGGATAGCAACAATGAGTACTTCCTTCTTTTGGAACAAAGTAATCTTTCAGCCATATGGGTGGTCTGCTAGTTCTAGATGACCTCCTGCTAGTATCAATAACTTCAGCAGGAGGAGAAGAAGTAGAAATATCATGTGATGAAGAATTATTAGTAGCATCAGAAGATACAGATATAGAATAAACTGTAGAACAGCGAGATGTAGGAGAAGAAAGATTAGGAGATATAGGTTGAGAAGAGACATCTGTAGGATTGAAAGAAGAAATAGTTGACATATCTAGAACAGGAAATAAAGATGAAGAAGAGGAGGTTAAAGACTGAAAGGGAAAAATATTTTCCATGAAGATAACATCTCTACTTACATGGAATTCCTTTGAGTAAAGACCAAACATTTTATAACCCTTCTGTGTAGCAGAGTAGCCAAGAAACACTGCAGGATAGGCTCTTGGAGCAAATTTGTTAGGTCGTTTAACTGTGAAAACATAGCCTAAGCATCAAAATACTCTCATATGTTGTAAAGATGGTACATGTCCAATTAGTATCTCAAAAGGAGATTTGTTGGCAAGAACGGTAGAGGGAAATCTATTGATAATATAGACTGCAGTAGTTACACATTCACCCCAGAATCTCAAAGGTACTGAAGCTTGAAATCTGAGTGACCTAGCAATTTCTAATATATATCTATGCCTTCTTTCAGCAACTTCATTTTGCTGAGGAGCATAGATACAAGAACTCTGATGTATGATCCCTTGAGATTGTAATAACTCTGTCATGTGACTATTAAAAAACTCACAACCATTATCATATCCAAACAGCTTCACAGAAGTAGAATACACATTCTTAATCATGGCAAAGAAAGATCTCAGAGCAACAACAACTTCAGTTTTTGTAGGCAATAAAAAGATCCATGTATATCTTGAGTAATCATCTACTAAAGTCAGAAAATACCTTTTGCCATCATATGTAGGAACTCTATAAGGTACCCATACATCTGCATGAATTTTATGAAAGCATAATCATGTAGAAGTAGAATTAACAAGAAAAGACAACCTTGTTTGTTTAGCTAGAGGACATACTTCACAGTGCTTGACCTTACTATTACACTCTCCTGACTGTAGATCACAGGAATTTTTTAGTTTCTGCAAAGTATCTATGGGTGCATGACCCAATCTTTTATGCCATACAACTATACTCACAGCTTTACTGGAGCCTTTCACTAAATTTACAGAGTTTATTTGCTTTGAAATCTCTAAAATATCAGACCCTTGATATTGACCTTGTATTCCCACTGCCACTGACTTCTTTGGAGTAGAATTGAACACATATAAACCATCTTCCTCTTTACCAATTTTCCTCACCTGTCCATTGAAGAGCTCTTGGAAAATGAAGAAATCGGGAAAGAACATAACAATCCATTTCATTTCCTTTGTGAGTTTGGAAACAGATAGAAGATTATATTTGAAGTCAGGAATGTACATCACATTAGACACTACTAGGTTCTCCAAGATATATAGAAGCAGATCCTATGTAACTAACATGAGTAACTATACCAGTAGGTAGATGAACTTTTCCTCCTTTACCTTCAACATGTTTTGCATTAATCAACATATTAGAGTCATTCACCATATGACTAGAAGCCCCTTAATCTACAATCCATTTTGTCAAAATTTTAGTGATGTCACCACAAAATGGTATACCTACTGCCATAGCAGTTCCACTGCTCTCAGGTTACTTTTCTAAAAGTTGAAAAATTTGATTGTATTGATCTTGAGTAAATTGAGGAATTCCAGATTGCATATTCTGAGCTTGCACCTGTGAATTTCCTGCAAAATTTTGAGTTTGCACTTGTGAAGTTCCTGCAAAATTTGTGGAACCTGCTTGTACAGGTCTGGTAAGATTGTCAGTTACATAGTTGGCTGAATTTTCAAATCCACCCTTTCTTTTAGACTTAAAATCCTGTGGATACCCATTCAGTTAGTAGCAGTTTTCCCTAGTGTGACCTTTAAAATTGCAGTAGTCACAATCTAAGTTACTTCTCTTAGATCTAAAACTGGTATTAGAATGACTTCCTCCCCCAGCCTGACCATAGCTAGTTCTTGCATTCCCTTTATTTCTAAACAAGGCTGTCATCTCACATCCTGTATGACTATAGCTCTGCCCCAAGATTCCTTTTCCATTTAACTGCATTGAAGTTCCAGTTGATACTCATTTATTGCTGAATAAGGCAGTACCTTCATTAACTTCAGTACCCTGAGAGGACTAAGATAATGATCTTCTGCTTTTTCAGAAATTATCATAGAATAAGCCTTGTTTATTGATAGTATAGGGAACATATTTAGAATTTGATTGCTATACTGAGAATAAGTTTCATTTAGCCCCATAAGAAACTGTAATAACCTCTGATATTCGAAATGTTCAACATATTTCTTTGATTCTTCACAACCACATCCAGGACAGGGCATAAGAACATCAAATTCTGCCCACAACTCTTTTAATTTTGAAAAATAAGCAGACACACTAGATAGACCTTGAGTTAGAGTAGCAATCTGTTTATGTAGATATAGTACTCTCGAACCATTGACTTTATCAAATGTTTCATTTAGATCCATCCACACTTTGTGTGCACTTGAGGCATAAACCATACCACTAAGCAACTCAGCACTCACAGAGTTCATAATCCATGATAATACAATAGCATTATATTTTTCCCAAAATTCATGAAGAGCTATAGGAAATTTCTCCTTCGAATATCTCTCATCAACAAACCCTAGCTTACTTTTACCTAGTAAACTAATGCGCATAGTACTACTCCACAAAGTGTAATTCTCAGATCCTGTGAGCTTGACAGAAATAAGAGAACTACCCGGAGTATCGCTTGGTTGTAAGAATAACGGATGATGTTGATCAATCACTGGTGTAAGTGCTGGACCATTTGCAACTTCTGCATGAGTCGATGTATTGTCTTCTCCAGTAATTGCCATTGTTAGCAAAGAAAAAATTCACTCGATCTCACATATAACAATTGCTCAAACTCGATATTACCCTAAAATTTGGGAATCAAAAGAATTGCTCAATTTTAGATGAGTAAATGATAGAGACAGCTGAGATAGAAGAATTGAGAGCTAGATCATTGACTCAAGCTCGATTAAGTGTTTAATTCCTATATTGCATAGGTGTTAATCTAAAGTTGCTCAAAGTGAAATTGAAATCCTACCAGTGTAGGTCATGATTTTTTAATTCCCTTGAGCAGAGATATTTCCACGTACAAGTTCCCTATTCCATTTACTTAATGTTTCACTAACACTACCAGTGAAAACCTATAAAGAACCTGATTTCTATATAGTTTGATGGACTCATATATTCAATCAGTTTCCTATTTGTTACTATGACATCCACGTGTCTTGGTTTGTCATTATTACTTATTTGTCTTCTACCTTGATTAATGATGTTATTGCAATTGTTGGACTTTTAAGCCATTGGGCTTTAAAGATGAGTAGTGTGAATTGGGTAATGGTGGGAAATTAAATGGATTGGATTGGGCTTCAAAATTTGGCCCGGTTTATTTGGTTAAACTAGTTGACCCAGTTAATAAATAACGTTGAAAGAACGTATCTTCCTATCGGGTGTGTATTCACAATGAACAGACACCATGAAGAGGCACCATACCATTTTACAAAGCCAACAATTGCCTATAAATTCAGGCATGGCTTCCATTCTAGACATTCAGAAATTCAGAAACCAACAAATTACTTTCCCTCTCTTTGCAAGTTTATTAATCCAAAAATTCTTGAGCTTTCTTGTTCCTTGAAAACCGTAAGTGTGATTCGCTCCGCTCTTTGAGTCCGTTGGTGTCCTGCTTCTTGTATTGCCACTGTCGCAGGAAGGTTATTTCGTTTTATCCTGGGAGGATTTAATCCATTACCTTGGCAACTGTGAGGGGGTTAAAATTCCTTAAGGACACACAAGCAAATTGTGAACTCGGAATTATATATTCTATTTCTTCTTCTTCTTGTTTTTTTCTTAAACAGTGTTGATTTTGATAATACATGTGGCCTAACATCTTAAGGAATTTTAGAGAAAAAAAATAATAATAATAAAAATTTCGGCAACGTGGTTTTGCACTGTACTGTCACGATAGGTTTTGTACTGCTTGTTGAGTTTTTTGGACTGCGGTGTGTGCTTGTTGCAGGTTTTGTTTTGCATTTGGCTATCTAATTTTGAAATGATTCAAAGAAAAAAAATTGTAAAGGACACATATTACTGACGCAAAGAAAAGATACGTCGATTGTAAAAGAAAGAATCAGTGTCGCTTTATATTTTATACGTTTGTATTGTTTAAAAATAAAGGAAAAGGCACAAAATGAGTTATTGCTTTGGTTTATTGGTTTGTTTCTGATTGGTTACATTCTTAAATTGTTGAAGCAATTTTTTGAAAAAAAAAAAAGAGACCAAGCAAAGAACTTAAGAATCAGATAATTGACATACTAATAGTTAATTTCTATCGCAAGTTAATTTTTTTTTCGGCATTGTTTTGCATTAATTTGGAGACTAAAGCCTTGTTACTTTCTACTCCATTAATTGTTTCTCTCCGGTTTAAAGTACATAAAAACTTTGCCGGAATAATAAACGTACGGATTTGAAGTATATAAAAACTTCACCATTGTTACGTGTTGTATGTTTGGTTTGGTATTCAGTTTGAAGATATAAAAACTTCACTGATTTAATAAAGTTCTGTATTATTTTTAACTTTACAGAAATATGACGAATGAAAACCAAACTAATGGAAATGTTGCGGGAACGGGTGCTACTATGACGAGTGTGGCTGCATCGTCAAGCCGTTCTACTTCGGCCCATGCTATGGCACCGGCAGAAAAACCCGGAAAGTTTTCCGGTATTGACTTCAAACGCTGGCAAATGAAGATGCTCTTCTATCTTACTACGTTGAGTTTGCAACGTTTTATCAAGGAGGATCCACCGTCCATGGCTGAGGATACTCCGGACAATGAACGACTTGATGTAACTGAAGCATGGAAACACTCTGATTTCTTATGCAAAAATTACATTTTGAGTTGTTTGGAAGATGGTTTGTACAATGTCTATAGTGTCATGGAAACTTCAAAAGCTTATGGAATGCGCTTGAGAAAAAGTACAAGGCCGAGGATGCAGGACTTAAGAAGTTCGTGGCTGTAAGGTTCCTGGATTTCAAGATGATTGACACTAGGTTGGTCATAACACAAGTCAAAGAACTACAAGTCATTGTACATGACCTCCTTGCTGAAGGTATGACCCAAATCAATAATTCTATTAATAAGATTTATCTTATTATTAACTCTGAATTTGTTATTGAAGGTATGGTCATTAATGAGGCCTTTTAAGTTGCTGCTTTCATTGAGAAGCTACCTCCGTTGTAGAAGGATTTTAAGAATTATCTTAAACACAAACGGAAGGAGATGACTCTAAAAGACTTGATTGTTCGTTTGAGGATAGAAGAGGACAACAAAAATGCTGAAAAGAAGTCACGTGGAAACTCAACAATTGTGGGGGCAAACATTGTTGAGGAGGCACCACAAAATAAGAAGAGGAAGAAAGCTTCCTGGACCAAAGAATTACCCAAGCAAGAAGAAGTTCAAGGGTAATTGCCACAACTGTGGAAAAATTGGACATAAGGCGGCGGATTGTCGTGCGCCAAAGAATGATAGGAAGAAAAAGAATCAAGCCAACATGGTTGAAGATGAAATGGAAGACTTGTGTGCCATGTTGTCTGAATGCAACTTGGTAGGAAATCCGAAAGAATGGTGGATAGATTCTGGAGCCACCCGCCATGTTTGTGCTAACAAGGAATTATTTTCTTCTTATGTCCCCACAGGTCCCGACGAGACTATCTTCATGGGAAATTCATCTACGGCCAAAATTGAAGGAGTTGGCAATATTGCGTTGAAGATGACGTCTGGAAAAATAGTGACTCTAAACCAAGTCCTCCATGTTCCAGAAATTCGCAAGAATCTTGTGTCTACCTCACTTATTGTCAAGAATGGATTCAAATGTATTTTTGTTTCTAATAGTGTTGTAATTAGTAAGAATGATTTGTATGTTGGAAAAGGTTACCTAAGTGAGGGCCTTTTCAAGCTAAATGTAATAGCAGTTCCAATCAATAATGTGAATGCTTCTTCTACTTGCTTGAGTCAAACACTTTATGGCATGCGCGTTTAGGTCACGTAAACTTCAAAACATTGCGAAAGATGATAAATCCAGAAGTATTGCCAAAATTTGATTGCATTAATTCTAAATGTCAAATATGTGTGGAATCAAAGTATGCTAAGCATCCTTATAAGTCCGTTGAAAGGAATTCAAGTCCTTTAGACTTAATTCACACAGATATTTGCGACATGAAGTCAACACCATCTCGCGGTGGAAAAAAGTATTTTATTACTTTTATTGACGATAGCACGAGATACTGCTATGTTTATTTACTTAATAGTAAAGATGAGGCAATTGATGCTTTCAAGAAATACAAGAGTGAAGTTGAAACGCAACTAAACAAAAAGATCAAAATGATAAGAAGTGATAGGGGTGGCGAATGTGAATCTCCTTTTGAAGAAATATGTTTGAAAAATGGCATTATTCACCAAACAACTGCCCCTTAATCTCCACAATCTAATGGAATTGCGGAGAGGAAGAATCGAACGTTGAAGGAGATGATGAATGTATTGCTAATAAGTTCTGGCTTACCACAGAACTTGTGGGGGGGAAGTTATACTTACAGCTAATCGGATAATCAACCGTGTACCTCATAGTAAAACACAATCCATTCCTTAAGAAAAGTGGAAAGGAAAGAAGCCTAGCTTGAAATACTTCAAAGTGTGGGGGTGTTTAGCTAAGGTACAAGTTCCTAAACCTAAAAGGGTTAAGATAGGTCCAAAAACAGTTGATTGTGTATTTATTGGATATGTAACCAATAGCAAGGCATATCGTTTTCTGGTTCATAAATCAGAAAATCCCGAGATTCACATTAATACGATAATAGAATCAGATAATGCTGAATTCTTTGAAACTATTTATCCGTATAAAAAGGAAAGTGAAGTGACCTGCCAAAAGTCAAAACGACCTCGGGAGGAAATAACAGATGGTATGCCTAATGAAGAAAATCCGAGAAGAAGTAAACGTCAAAGGACATCTACTTCATTCGGTCCAGTTTTTTTGACTTTTCTGTTAGAAAATGAGCCTCGTACCTTCAAGGAAGCAATGTCTTCCTCAGAGGCACAATATTGGAAAAAATTTGTCAATAGTGAAATAGAATCCATATTGAGCAACCATACTTGGGAATTGGTTGATCTTCCTCCAGGTAATAAAACGTTGGGTTCTAAATGGATTTTCAAGAAGAAAATGAAAGACGATGGTACTATTGACAAATACAAGGCAAGACTTGTCGTCAAAGGATTTAGACAACGAGAAGGTCTTGACTATTTTGACACATACTCACCGGTAACAAGAATTACATCCATTCGGATGCTAATCGCGTTAGTCGCCTTGTATGATCTTCAAATCCATCAAATGGATGTGAAAACAACCTTCTTAAATGGTGATTTAGAGGAAGAAATCTACATGGACCAACCCGAGGGGTTTGTGGTTCCGGGAAAAGAAAAGAAGGTGTGTCGACTTGTTAAGTCCCTTTATGGACTAAAACAAGCACCCAAGCAATGGCATGCGAAATTTGACCAAACAATGTTGTCAAATGGATTTAAGATTAATGAATATGATAAATGTGTTTACATTAAAAACGTTCCAAATCATATAGTTCGACGGTTCAAAGATATCAAATCTACCGATTGACCGAGTATATCCGACATATATTCACTATGGAAAGTTCAAAGGGAAACCTACTTATCCAGATGCGATCGATCTTTTCTTGTGAATCACACAATTTCCATGTTTTTTTTTTCTATATAGCCATTCCCCATTCATGTGGGGGATTGTTGGACTTTTAAGCCATTGGGCTTTAAAGATGAGTAGTGTGAATTGGGTAA
Organism: Nicotiana noctiflora; assembly: GCA_032618575.1. Lineage (NCBI taxonomy): Eukaryota > Viridiplantae > Streptophyta > Magnoliopsida > Solanales > Solanaceae > Nicotiana > Nicotiana noctiflora. The sequence goes on from JASVEL010009948.1 coordinate 77,374, forward strand.
TGCTGGGAAATTAAATGGACTGGATTGGGCTTCTTAAAATTTGGCTCGGTTTATTTGGTTAAACTAGTTGACCCAGTTAATAAATAACGTTGAAAGAACATATCTTCCTATCAGGTGTCTATTCACAATGAACATACACCATGACGAGGCACCATACCTTTTCACAAAGCCAACAATTGCCTATAAATTCAGGCATGGCTTCCATTCTAGACATTCAGAAATTCAGAAACCAACAAATTACTTTCCCTCTCTCTGCAAGTTCATTAATCCAAAAATTCTTGAGCTTTCTTGTTCCTTGAAAATCGTAAGTGTGATTCGCTCCGCTCTTTGAGTTCGTTGGTGTCCTGCTTCTTGTATTGCCACTGTCGCAGGAAGGTTATTCCGTTTTATCCTGGGAGGATTTAATCCATTACCTTGGCAATTGTGAGGGGGTTAAAATTCCTTAAGGACACACAAGCAAATTGTGAACTCGGAATTATATATTCTATTTCTTCTCCTTCATGTTTTTTTTTTCTTAAACAATGTTGATTTTGATAATACACGTGGCCTAACAGTTATAATTGCGCCTTCTACCTTGTATTGTTGTTACACGTATGCCTTTCGCCATAGTCACGATTACCTTGTTGGTTTGTTGGTTTTGTTGTTAATGTCTTCGTGTTAATTAATATATATATATATATATATATATATATATATATATATATATATATATATATATATATATATATATATATATATATATATATATAAGAGTCTTGTATTTGCACTTCAGAAGACAATTTGTTTTCCTCTCTTCACACCGGTCCAAAAGAGTATAAAGAGCAAGGAATTGGCTTACTGTGACATAAGTTCGTGCTGCCATTCCTAACTTTTGCTTAATGTATATGATGGGGAAACTATAGAATCACAAAATTTCAACTTATAGCTTATTAACTAAAGTATCCAATAATGATATAATTGATCTCAATTAACTTCAAATTGATAACTGATTGTTGTTGTATGCGTACAATCTTATGATAATGAACGATGAAGACAAAATTCGTACACTTTGTTTGACTGTTTCCTGACAATTTTTTAGCCTTTCGCCGGTGGAAAAGAAAAAGATTATTTAGATGAAGACTTCTTTTTACCAGCTTAGGCATAGGATAATTAATCATGGAAATCCACAAACAGTTTTGCCACCATCAACACAGATGATTTGGCCAGTTATATAAGAAGCAGCAGGAAAACACAAGTATGCCACAAGTGATGAAACTTCATTTGGCTTTCCCATCCTGCTTATTGGTGTTCTCTTAATCAAGTTCTCCACATCTTTTGACTCAAAATCGTCCTGCAAACACACACAAAAACCAAAAAAATAAAATAATATAAATAAATATAGTTAGGTAAAGTTACACTTAAATATTTTCTCTATTTCTTTCTTACCAGTTTTTGTCCAACTTTATGGAGAAAAAATTAGCAGGGAATGGAGAAATGATACTTACAACTACAGTATCTGTAAGCGCAGTATCAATAATCCATGGTGCAACTGCATTAACTCGAATATTATCTTTTCCCCATTCGCAGGCCAAGTTCTTTGTTAATTGATTTATTGCTCCTATAAAATATAAGTCAAAATTGTTAAAAAGAAGAAGAAGCAGTAAATAGTGTTTTTGAGAAACAAATCATTAGTACAACACCTTTTGTAGCTGCATAAAGAGAAATAAAAGGAATAGCCATGATTCCAGAGATAGAAGAGATGAACACAATGCTTGCTTTTCCTGAAACTTTCAGAAAAGGGTATGCCAATTGACACAAGTTGTATGAAGCCTCAAAATTGGTTCCCATCATTAGTGAGCAATCTCCAGATGTAGTTTTTGTGGTTTCTTTTGGTACACATACACCAGCATTATTTACCTAAGATATAACAAACATCATAAGTCAAATTGCCCCGATCGCGTAAATATTAGATAAATCCATTAATTATTCAATATGAACTTCCTAAACATTTAAGATATTTCACTTACGAGGATGTCAAGCTTCCCATTGAAGTATTCAGTAGCTTTTTCAATCAACTGCTTTCGTTCATCTTCTGAAAACAAGTCACATGTAGATCCATTTACTTTATAACCCTTATTTTGCCATTTTTCTAAACACTCATCTAAATCCTTTTTATTTCTTGAACATGTAAAGATTGTTGCGCCGAAACTCGCTAATTCTTCAACTATGGCATGGCTAATGCATCAGTGAAAAAGCATAAATCAGAAATAATTATAATTGACATTATGAGTGAATTAAAAAAAAAGGGAATTAAGAATAGTTGTTGGAATTATGTTTGCTTACCCTATGCCCCTAGTACCCCCAGTAACAAGGGCAGTCATGCCATGAAGAGACCATCTTCCATCTCCGTTGCTGTTTTCAATCTGTGCCATCACTTAATTTGTTGTTAATATTTTTCAAAACTTCAGTCTCAAAAAGTGATCAGTTAGTTGTAACAGCAAAGATCAGGCTAACATACATATAGTCTTCAAAGATAGTTATAGTACTGAAGCCGCTTGACAGGAAAATATAGTGAAGAAATTATTAAAAAAGAATAGTCTTGTAAGAAAAGAAAGCATAGTCCAAGTTCTGCGGTCTAATACGATGGCCAAATATGAAAGTGATTTACGTACTATTACACTGTGCAAAGTCTGCTCATTTTCTTCTACTATGATGGGCGATGGTGGAAGACCACGTGGGCAAATAAGAGCAAGCGTAGAAAATCGTCCCCAGCGTATAAAATCGTCCCCAGCGTTGAATAAGAATGCATACAGGGGAAAATTAAAGGACACGCATTTTAGGACAGCGGAAGTAATTTTTTGTCATGCTTTTATAACTAAAATAATTAGCTATCAGAATTTTCGGATATCATATAGGTGTTATGAATAGTTCGATAGATTGGATGTTGTGAATAATTTAAAGATTAAATCTCTTATTTTATATTCATCCCTTACATCATTATATTATAGTAATCTTTACTCTTTTCGCCTATAAAAGGTTATATATGTAACTACGGTGGAAAGACACACACCAAAAGGAAAGAAGAAAAGACTTCTTCCTTCTTTATATCTTTTCTTATTTATATTTTACTACATAGCATTTATTTTATGACACGTTATTAGTACGAAGCTCTAATTTTATTCTCAACTTCCGCTAAGTTAGAGCCATATTTTATTAAGGTATGTATCATTATAATCATTTTATTTATGGCAGTACTTATCTATGCTCATTGTTTGCAGATTACTTGTGATCTTGGGCATCTTAAATAGTTTAAGTACATTGTAGTGATAAAATAAAGTCATTTAGCTACGGACTAATGACGTACTTATAATATTCATGGACTTCATAGATCAAAACATATCTTTAAGGCATTTTGAACAACTGCGAGAAATGAATTGACAAGCAATAATTTTATAGTTTAATTACTTTATATTTATTGAAACATAAAAATAATGTTAGTCACGTTCAATTCTATTAACATATATATATATATATATATATATATATATATATATATATATATATATATATATATATATATATAATGTAACGTGAAATGAAAAAGTATGTAGTTTCTACTTTATGGCAAAAATAAAATTAAATAGTAGATCTTAATATGATATAGCTCTATTTTATTTCTTTTCCCTTAATCTTTTTGTTTCATTAATTATTTGTTATTATATTATTTCTCTAACTTATTTATCTTTTATGATAGTTTTCACTATGTCAAATTTATCAAAACATTGAATCTGTGGCACTTGAGACATCGGCGGGAGAAACTATTTATCATAGGTCCTTGATGCTGAAATTCACCTTGACGCTAAAGGAAATGAAGCATCAAATCAGGATAAAGCGAAGGACATAATTTTCGTTCGTCATCATCTACATGAAGGGTTAAAAGCTGAATATTTAACCATAAAAGATCCATTTGAATTATGCATTAATTTGAAGGATCGGTATGAATACCTAAAACTTACGGTATTAGTGAAAGTTCGGTATGAGTGGATACATTTAAGGTTGCAAGACTTTAAAACTGTAAGTGAGATACATTTTCTTAGTATCTTGATGATGAGAGAATATTTCCAAGGTTGATACATTCTTTTTTAATCCTCCTCAGTTAATTGTTGCTCGTATGCCTTCCTGCAAGTCAGCTGGTACTTGGACTGTGGAATCCTCCTGTCCATTTTGTTCTTACATTGTATGGTCATTTTCAAGTTCATCAATATGCATCATGAATTCTGATCCTAGTAGCTTATCTTTAAAGGGTGTTTGTTTTGTGGTAGTGTTATCGGTGAGTGTGGTAGTAATATCCGGTGGTTTAGATGGTATTTGTTGGGTTGGCATTTCAGTTGCTTTTCCGGTGATATTCATATTTTTTAACTGGAATTGAATTGAGTATACGAAATGTTCGTGTTTTCATTGGTAGGAGAATATTTTAAATAGATTACTTTTGTTAAGAATAGAATTCTATTTGGAGTGAATGTCTATAATTCTATTTGGAGTGAATGTCTATCTTGTGGAGAGTTTTACTTTGTGACTAAGTCATATTTTTCCTATAAATAGAGGGGTCTTACCCCCATTGTAAATCATCCCAAAATTCAATAAGAATTCCCTATCTCTCTTTCTCTGCAATATTGCTCTTGTTCTTTCATTATTTCATAACACGTTATCAGCACGAGACTCTACCGTCTCAAGAAGCTCTTTCAGAAGATTAAGGTAAGTTTTCTCCTCTTTTTAATTATGACTGACATTATGAAAAGAAAGTTCGTTGCCCTTGAAATTTCGGGCAAGAACTATATGACATGGGTGTTGGATGCTGAAATCCACTTAGATGCAATGGGTCTTGGAGACGCCATTAAAGACATAAATAAAGCATCCACCCAAGATTGTGCTAAGGCCTTGATTTTCTTGCGCCATCACCTTGATGAAGGGTTGAAAATTGAATATCTCACAATCAAAGATCCACTTATTTTGTGGAATGGCTTAAAGGAAAGATATGACAACTTAAAGTTGGTCACCCTTCCACAAGCACGATATGATTGGGCTCATCTGAGGCTCCAAGACTTCAAGTTTGTTTCTGAATATAATTCTGCGATGTTCAGAATTACTTCTAAATTGAAACTCTGTGGAGATACTATCAGTGATTATGATATGCTTGAGAAAATGTTTACAACGTTTCATGCCTCCAATATGGTTCTGTAACTGCAGTACAGAGAGAAAAGTTTCAAGAAGTACTCTGAGCTGATTTCTCTTCTTTTTGTGGCTGAGCGAAACAATGACTTGCAAATAACCTAAGTTAAGAGGTTATGTGAAGGCTACTTCAATTTTGTTTTCCCCAAGAAAATTGAAAACTTTATTTTTTTTGTTTTTCGCAACTGACATGCTACGTTGCTAATTGTATGAAAAAAATATTTCAGCATCACAGACAAAAGGCACATGTCCATATGAACAATTACAATTCCCTTTATTATGTCACAAACACCAATACGGATTTTCACTCAATCAAGTAATCATAATTCATTCCTAAAGCCGACTTGATTAAATCTGACACATTAATTGAACAAGTCAATGAGTATATTTTTTTTATCCAATTTCGTCTGTATTTTTCTACTGTGCAAGACTATTAAGTCATTCAATGAAAAACATAATTAATTGTTTTTATTACTATGTAATTGTTTGTTTCATAAACAAAGTTTGTTCGAAATTGCACTATTTATTGAGTTATTGACTTCCCTTTGTCTCTTTTCTTTTATCTTTGAAAATACTTATATTTATTTATATTTTTTTTGTATGTCAATCTATGGGAAGCAAATATGGATATTTCACAAAGCAAACTTGAATCAAATTTCAATTGTAAAAATATTTGTTTAGTTGATTCATGTACAACACATACAATACTCAAAGAGAAGAAATATTTCTCGCATTTAAGTATGTGTAAGCCAGATGTTACTACAATTTCTGGTAGTAGTAAATTAATTGAAGGCTCTGGAAGAGCTACTATAACTCCGCCTAAGGGAACAATACTTATCATAGAGAATGCAATGTTCTCCTCCAAGTCCAAGAGGAACTTGTTGAGTTTTAAAGATATCCGCAGAAATGGATATCATATTGAGACAATAGATGAGAATAATCTTGAATATCTCATCATTACCAAGAATGCTTCTGGCCAGAAAAGGGCTATTGAGAAGTTCCCATCTTTGTCTTGTGGCCTGTATTGGACAAGAATTAGTGCAATTGAGGCACATTCTATTGTAAACCAAAAGGTTACCGATCCCAATACTTTTGTACTTTGGCATGATCGATTGGGACACCCTGGATCAATTATGATGAGATGAATCATAGAAAACTCAAATGAGCATCCATTAAAGAATTTAAAGATTCTTTTAAATGATGAATTTTCTTGCACTTTTTGTTATCAAGGCAAGTTAATTAGTAGACCATCACCAACAAAGGTTGGAATTGAGTCCCCTACGTTTTTGGAACGTATACAAGGGGACATTTGTGGACCTATTCACCCACCTAGTGGGTCGTTCCGATATTTTATGGTCTTGATAGACGCATCCTCTAGATGGTCTCATGTGTGCCTATTGTCATCTCGCAACCTCGCGTTTGCAAAATTAATGGCACAAATAATTCGATTACGGGCACAATTTCCCGATAATCCAATTAAGTCTATTAGACTTGATAATGCTCTGCTGAGTTTTCATCTCAATCATTTAGTGATTATTGCTTATCAATTGGGATAAAAGTGGAACATCATGTAGCTCATGTTCACACTCAAAATGGTCTTGCAGAGTCTTTAATTAAACGTCTGCAATTGATAGCAAGACCGTTACTCATGAAAACGAGGCTGCCCACTTCTGTTTGGGGTCACGCCATTTTGCATGCAACAATGCTAGTTCGTCTCATACCGACAAATTATCATAAATATTCCCCGTTGCAATTAGTTTTGGGTCATGAACCTAATATATCCCATTTAAGAATTTTTGGATGCGCAGTATATGTGCCTGTAGCACCGCCATATCGCACCAAAATGGGTCCGCAAAGAAGGTTAGGAATATATGTTGGGTTTGAATCGCCCTCCATTATTTGCTACCTCGAGCCACTAACGGGAGATTTATTTACTACACGATTTGCAGACTGTCGATTCGATGAGACACTTTTCCCAAAATTAGGGGGAGAAGTTGGTGAAACCAAACGGGAAATTTTGTGGAAAAATCCATCATTATCTCATCTTGATCCACGTGCCTTTATTTGTGAAAAAGAGGTACAAAAGATTATTCATTTGCAGAGAATAGCAAATCAAATGCCCGATGCATTTACGGATATGAAAAGGATAACAAAATCACATATCCCTACGGAGAATGTTCCAATCCATATTGATGTCCCTATTGGACAATCTTCTAGTGTCATAGCTAATGAGTCAAAAGCACGCATGAAACGTGGCGGACCATTAGGTTCCAAAGATCGAAATCCTAGAAAAAGGAAAATAAATGATCAAAATGACACTATGAAAGAATCTCATGAAGAAATCCACGACTTAATAAATTCTGAGATTCATGAGGAATCCACTGAGCCCGAGACTCAAGAAAATAAGGAACTATCAATAAATCCAATCGATATTGAGACACATTTGAATCGATTGGATATAGTGGTGGATTATGTCTTTGCATATAATGTTGCATCCAACATTATGCAAGAAAATGAGGATCTTGAACCTCAATCTATTGGAGAATGTCGACAAAGACTTGATTGGCCAAAATGGCAAGAAGCAATCCAATCAGAGTTGAATTCACTTGCAAAACGTGAAGTTTTTGGGCCTGTAGTCCAAACACCTAATGGTGTTAAGCCCGTTGGCTATAAATGGGTCTTTGTACGCAAGAGAAATGAGAAAAATGAGGTACAAAGATATAAGGCACGCCTTGTTGCACAAGGATTTTCACAAAGGCCTGGTGTCGATTATGAAGAGACATATTCACCCGTTATGGATGCTATAATATTCTGTTATCTCATTAGTTTTGCTGTCCGTGAAAAACTTGACATGCATTTAATGGATGTGGTTACCGCCTACCTTTACGGCTCACTTGATAATGAGATATACATGAAAATTCCCGAGGGCTTCAAAATGCCTAATAATTCAAAATCACCGGGAAATATTTTCAATCAAATTGCAAAGATATTTGTATGGTCTAAAGCAATTAGGACGAATGTGGTATAATCGTCTTAGTGAGTATTTATTAAAGGAAGGCTATATAAATGATGCCATTTGCCCATGTGTTTTCATAAAGAAAAAAACATCGGAATTTGTTGTACTTGCCGTATATGTTGATGACATAAACCTTATTGGAACTCCTATAGAACTCCAAAAGGCAATTGATTATTTAAAGAAGGAGTTCGAGATGAAAGATCTCGGAAAGACAAAATTATGTCTTGGTTTGCAAATTGAACATTTGGCAAACGGAATTTTTGTTCATCAATCTACCTACACAGAAAAGGTACTTAAACGGTTTTACATGGATGGAGCACATCCATTAAGTACTCCGATGGTTGTTCGATCACTTGATGTGAACAAAGATCCATTCCGACCTCAAGAAGAGAATGAAGAGCTACTTGGTCCTGAAGTACCATATCTTAGTGCAATTGGTGCACTAATGTATCTTGCCAATACTACAAGGCCCGACATAACTTTTCCAGTTAATGTCTTAGCAAGATATAGCTCTGGTCCCACAAGGAGACATTGGAATGGGATCAAACACATATTGCGGTATCTAAAAGGGACTACCGATATGGGCTTATTTTATGGCAATAATTGCAGTCCCGATCTTATTGGTTATGCTGATGCTGGGTATTTATCCGACCCACACAAGGCTCGATCTCAAACAGGTTATGTGTTTACCTGTGGAGGCACTGCCATATCTTGGCGATCGACTAAGCAATCAATTGTGGCTACTTCATCTAATCATGCTGAGATAATTGCTATTCATGAAGCAAGTCGAGAGTGTGTGTGGTTGAGGTCTATAATACATCTTATTCGAGATAAATGTGGTGTGAAATGTGACAAGTTACCCACTATTTTGTATGAAGACAATGCAACATGCATAGCTCAATCTGAAGGGAGGATTCATAAAAGGAGATAGGACAAAGCACATTTCACCAAAGTTATTTTTCACACATGATCTTCAAAAGAATGGTGATATTAATGTGCAACGGATTCGTTCAAGTGATAATATGGCTGATTTGTTCACAAAATCTCTACCAACGTCAACCTTCAAGAAGCTAGTGTACAAGATCGGGATGCGAAGGCTTAAGGATGTGAATTGATGCTCTCATCAGGGGGAGTTAATGCGCGTTGCACTCTTTTTCCCTTACAAGGTTTTGTCCCACTGGGTTTTCCTTGCGAGGTTTTTAACGAGGCAACCAAAAGGCGTATTATTAGATATGTGTACTCTTTTTCCTTTTCTAGATTTTTTTCCATTGGGTTTTATTTTAGTTAAGGTTTTAATGAGGCACATTACTTATTGAGTAGACATTCAAGGGGGAGTGTTAAGAATAGAATTCTATTTGGAGTGAATGTCTATAATTCTATTTGGAGTGAATGTCTATCTTGTGGAGAGTTTTACTTTGTGACTAAGTCATATTTCTCCTATAAATAGAGGGGTGTTACCCCATTGTAAATCATCCCAAAATTCAATAAGAATTCCCTATCTCTCTTTCTCTGCAATATTGCTCTTGTTCTTTCATTATTTCATAACAACTTTGGTTTTGTTAGGCTAAAAGATAGATATTGTTGGTGGGAAAAGGGGTAAAAATGACAAATACACATACGCCATCTTCCAATTTGAAGGCGGTCTTAACTCCTCAAAGCTTATCAACATGAAAACTAAACCACTTTCATTATTCAACCTAATCTATAATACTTAAAAATTAGTTTTTTTTTCTTTTACCACGTTTTATATGTCATAAGTGGAAAATCGTGCTACTTTTCTTTGGACCACTCTTTCCATTTTTCCTATCATTACGAATAAATATAGTGGGCACATGTATGTAAAGCTCATTTTCAAACACTATTTTTAAAGTCAAATATAGACATCTAATTTGCGAAGTAAAATTTTTCTTTTTTTGCTTGAGAAGATAATAAGGTCTTATTTATTTTTTTAAGATTAAGACGTCTGAATGTGAATATATATGTAAATATCAAGACGTGTATTAAGATTAAGATATTTGAATCTGAATACACATCTGAATATATTAAGATCTGTACTAAGATCTGAATAGAAATAATTAAGACTGTTTGATTTTTAACATCTGAATAATAAAATTTATCTTTATTTAAAAATTAATTAACATAAAATTCAAATGAAATGCTAACAAATCTATTATTCTATTAATAAAATATATAATTTTTTATAATATGATAGTTGTTATTGGTGATGGCTAACGGGTGAATGCCGACTAGAGGCTGTGGTTGGTGGTAGTTTTGATTGATGATGGTGGTTCATGCTAGTAGCTAGTGATTGGTTGTGGTGGAGATTATGATTGAGGGTGGTGGTCGTGGGTGGTGGTAGTAGTTGTGATTGAGGAAGGTGGTAGGTTATAATTATGGGCAGTGTCGGCTGTGATTATTGATGGTGATGGGGTGGTCAGTTGTGGTAGTTGAGGCGGATGAGTGTTGATTGTAGGTGGGAATGATGGTGGTCGGAGTGGTGGAAATGGTCGATAATGGAGGCTATGATTGAGGATGACAGTGGCGTGGTGGTGGTGGCGGTGGGAGGGGATGGCGGTGGTGGTGGTGGTGGTTGAGTATGGTGGTGATGGTAGCATGGTGGTAGTTGATAATAGTAGGTGGCCTGGTGACGACAGTTAATAATAAATATGTGATAGCATTTTAATGAAATTAAGTATCTATATTATATTAAAAGCACGAAGGCCCTTAGCGAAATGTCGTTCGCCTTTTTTACCCTTTAAAACATAGAGTTCCCATAAGACAATATAGTAATTTCAATATTTCATAAATATCCAAAAAGATTCACTTAATTAATTTAGTTTTCGAATTTATTGGTAAATTTTTCTTCAATTATTGGTTATTAAACTTTTCCTTAATTAATTGGTTAAACTCTGTCACGTTTCTTACCTAAGAAAGAAACTTAACAAAAAAAAATCCTAAACTTTTACTCTCATTATATTTTGTCACGTTTCTTACATAAGGAAATTTAACACAAAAAAAAGTTCACTTTGCCTTAATTAATTGGTTAAACTTTATAACGTTTCTTACCTAAACTTAACACACACAGAAAGAAAAAAAAAACTTCGTAACGTTTCTTTGCATACAAGGAAAGTGTTTAAAGAATTTGACTTCTTATATTTATGACTTTAATCAATTAGTTATTAAAACTTTCCTTACTTGAACTAGGTAAGAAGATCTAATTTTAAATTTAATATAGTTGTAATATAAGGCTATACTTACGAAATAAAGTTTCACGCCATATTTTGGGATAAATGTTTTGTGCATGACGATACAAGGAAATATTTTGATTGAAGTTTTTATTATTTGGTAAATTTTTCTTGTCTCTTTGACCTACACACCAAATTTATTTTATATAATTTCTTTTATGTGTTAAATTGTGTACCATAATACTTCTATAAAGAAGCTCAATGTCACAATTTACTCATCAAAGTTCGCCTCCAACATCGCGATTGCAGGTATTGTTTCTTTTACTATTATCAACATCTTTTGCTATTTCGTATTTTGCAAGCACGTTTGCATGCGCCAAATTTTAGTGTTGTATTAATAATTTATTTTTATTGTAGCATCAATAATTTTTTGTGATATAGTTTTTATTTCATGTTTTTGAATAATGGCTAATTTCACATCTAACGTAATTTACAAATTTATTACAGGCTATTGAAGAATTGCAATTCATCACAAAAAATCGGTTAGACATTCGATCTAAGTCTTATCACTTGAATATTAGTATTATTTATTTTCTTTGTTGTATAATTAATAATACTTATAATTGTCATGCCTGCTCAAGTTGCTTGTTTTAAAAAGAATTAAAAATTAGACCATCTGCTTTAATTTGTGTTATTAATATTACATGATTTGCATTATTGCAATTTACATGCTTGAATCACTCAGATTTCAACAAATACGTCCATTCAGGTAAACAATCTTCCTTATATCATAAATAATCAATTATTGAATTAGTCACTTTGATAACTTATAAAACTCTTATGCATGCTTTATTTTATGTACACTTGCAATGGCCAGTGAAAAAGAATTGTTAGACCAATGTGTCTCAATTAATAGTCTAAGAGCATCTGACATGTACATCAAGGTAGAAACAACACGACTTGAATTCTTTAGATTAGAGCAAACACTACTTAGAAGGGAAATATCGCAAGCTGTAGTTGATAGTATCATGACGGGAGAATATAGAGGAGATAAAGTTGGCCAAAGAGTAATATTGCTGGCAACATTTATAAAGAACAAGTTATACAATCCAAGGTAATAAATTAATACGAGGTAACAACCAACGTTATTTTCTATCCTTTAAAATAGCTTTCATATTTGACAAAGTTATAGTTTAACTAAACTTCTATTATTTAGAATCTTAAAATCAAATTATCTTTTTCATATTTTAACTATATAGAAACTCCTAATATTTAGAACTATACATTGCCGCCAAGTTTTCTTTTGCATATTGACATAAAACTTTACTCTCCATAATATTATTCTACATACTTTTTTTTATCTAACATTAAATACACATACAAGTTATTATAAACCCTAATTACATAGATTTTTGGCGTGTATTAAAAGAACGAAGGCCCTTAGCAAATTATCGTTCGCCTTTTTTACCTTTTTAAAATAGTGTCACACTGAACAAAATAGTCTTTTCATTATTTTTCTAATATTTAAAAATATTATTTAATTATTTTCCTGTATTTAGGAATAAAGATTTAATTAATTTCCTACTATTTCGGAATAGTCATTTAATTAGTTCCCTATTATTTAGGAGTAGTCATTTAAATATTTCCTAATATTTATAACTTTTATGTTTTAATACCTTTATGTTCTAAAATTTCAAGTACCTTGAATTTACATTATGAACGTTTTGTTCATGTTCAAGTTCATTCATACATTGGAGTATCAAATTTCTCTTTTTAGATTTAGAAGAATTTTGATATATTATTCACACGCAGCTCAATTTGGCATATTATTCAAATTTCAAGTTCATTCATACGTTATACTCCTTTTAGGTTTAGAAAGATCCCAAAAAAATAATTCTTCGGCCTTTTGTTATTATATTTAAATTTTTAACCACATAAGAATAATTTTTCCCTTAACTTTTCTTTCATATATCCTATTCACGGTTAGTAAAACTCATTTACAAGTGTTATTTTTTTAAAATTTGATTGATATTTACTCATGACTATTCTTGAAATGTGATTCCTTAAGTGTTTCAACAATATTCTTTTTAAATAATATCTATTATCAGGTTTACAAATTGGAGTTATTTTCATAAAATTAATTTGTAAGTGTTTCTTTAAATTGAAAACTTAACTGATAATTTATATTCTTTCCTGCTTGGATTTTTGAAGACATTGTACCTCTTTCATCTTTATTTCATTACTCAAATAATTTATAATAAAATATTTATGTAATGTTTTCTATTTTATACTTATTGAGATAGGATACACACACATTCTCACAACCATAACATAGCATATATCATAGAAACATAATTGTATGATGATCTTTTGTTATTCTTCAAGAAATATTTTTTTTTTTATGAAACTTCCTCAACTATACACAATTTAATTATACATATTATGCATGAATTTTATATATATTATAACTATATAATTATATTTATTTTTACAGATTTTGAATTGTTCCACTGAATGCATCGACAATAATGTTATATTTTAGAGGTGTCCTCCTCTTACCAGTATCAACCGAAGCAGGATTCTTCATGTCGCACATCAACATTATTCAACAGATGACATCAAAATGGTAGCAACAGTTTGACTAATGGTTCCAGCAACATCACCATCCATGCTTCATTATAATACTTAATTTAGTGTCTACACGCTCAATACAATTATTTCTTTAATGTAATAACATTTTTTGCATCCTCAAATACTATTACACTTAATTCATTCTTATTCAATTTAATATGCACTATTTTAGACAGTTTACCATTTAAATATTTGTTGTATCATCAATCACCTTTATACTTAATTCATTCTTATTCTACCTGATTAAAATACGTTGTTTTGTGTATAACGCATAATACACGTGCAACGCACGTACACTAAATCTAGTATATCTTAATTATACAGACCTATTCAGACTCATTAAGTGGTTCTGAAGTAAAAAACAAATACACTTAATGATTAAGATCTGAATAATTAAGATTTAGACTTTAAATATAAACGCATTGAATATCTGGGATCTGAATAATTAAGATTCAGACCTGCGTGATATTACGTGAACTGACTAGTACTCTAGTATATTTTGTTCCTTTATAGTCTTGAATATAAAAGCTACTGTACTAAAGAAAACGGGGAAAGGTACTCATAATAGAAAATTCTATCAAAAATTTTGCTTTGAGCAAATGTACATATTTGATACCTTTGAGTGACGATTCGTTATTATATTATTCCAGGGTGGGGACAAGCATGTACTTCATTCGCAGTTGACATATACATTTTCAAATGTCAAATCCTCTTATAAGAAGAAAAGAAGAAGACCTCGTGCTTCATCCAATCTTAAAAGGTAAGGTTTTGGACGATTAAAGAAAGAAAATTTAGATAGCTAAAGAATACAATATGAGGAATGTAAAATGTACAAAAATCTAAGGAGGTAAAGTAGAATACTTTACACTTCATTCAATCTAAAAAAACCAAGTTTTATAGTACCTTATACAACAGATGGCGCGCGAATTTCGAAGAACAAAGAAAGTAGGTTCACTGTTAAAATTAGCCGAAACAGAGACGATGATAATGACAAATACGTGCATCTATACCACGAAGAAAATTAGATATAACTGTTAAAATTTTCCTTTCACCTGTCAACTTAATTCGTGGCATTAGAAATCAGTCTGACAGACTTCGGCTTTAATCTTGGATTTATTTGTCATCAACGATTCCACGTCGAAATCACACGTAACAATCAAATTCTTTTTCAAATCTTTTGCCCAGCTCGTGATCTCCAATGGTGCATGGACGCTCAAGGTCATCATTATCGGCTTCTTATCATCCTCAAGACCTTTCTCAATATCAGCAGCCAATTTCCCAACGTCAAGGTTGAAATGTTCATTCGTTGAATCTTTAGGTTTTTGGGAAATTGAGGGATATTTCCCTTGTCCAACTTCATGTTTCTTGAAAAGAAGGGTAGCCTTCCCGTTATTTCCTTTACCAAATGCGACATCCATTCTCTCATTCACGTTAACTATTTTCAACTCGATCTCAAATTGAGGGTGTGGCTGTGGATGATTATTATTCTTTTGGCCGTGACCATTTGAAGGCTGCGTAACGTTCTTGAAATGGATATTAGTGATGGAAAATTCAGGACATTTGGGGGTGTACAAAGCGCGAATGATCAACACAACGATTCCTATCGTGATAGCAAGACCGAGTAACACGGCTAGGATCCAACAACAACATGTGCATTTGTTTTTCTTTTGAGAATCTGGCTTACGATGATTTTCAACAATTCGGGCATTTTCAGGAGGAGGGACACGATAAACTTGATCACGAGGGATTTGGACAACGTAGGTCTGATCCGCCGAGCGAGACGGCATGAGAGAGAGACGTAGCGATGCGGTTGATGAAAGGAGATTTCTGGCTTTGCCGTTTACGTCGCCGGCAGCTGGTGGTGACCGCTCCTCCATGCCAGAATGAGGAGCGGTAGACGTGAAGTTATTGAGGGACACAAAAGGTAGGTGAAATGATGGGAAGAATGGTTTTTGTTTTGCATGGAAATAGTTAGGAGTGTGCCATAATTGGCATCAAAGGTTGATTGAGAAATTTTGGTTTTTCTCTTGTGCAAATGAACCGTTAGATGGTGTCATATTTTCGGTTAATATGCCACATTAATATGTGAATCTTTGCACTCCAATTAGATACCAGTTTGTCCTATAAAAATTTATTATGAGTTGTGAGTTAAAATAAGTGAAAAAATGTCAAATAACGGATAGATAATCCCTCCACCTGAATTTGTATGACATTAGTACTCTAAATACGTAAATGTTAGAGAAACTTTGAGAAACCACTACGTTTTAATAGTTATTAGCTAGTTGTAATAACTATATACGATATTACTTTTATAGCTATGTTTTCAAATATTTTATAGTGTATTCGATGTATTTAAGTTATTATATTCATGAATACAGTAGTATTTCTAGGCGTGAAACAAGGGATTACAGCTTGACAGATTTTTGTATTCGAATGTATTCGACTGTATTCATAGCGTGAAACATGGGATTATAGCTGGACAGATTATTGTATTCGACTATATTCACAACGTGAAACGGGGATTACACTATTTTTAAACGGAAAGTGAATCAATTAATATAATAGACTCCTAATATAACTCAATAAACTCAATTATAACACACAATATATGTATTGCAGAAGACTTATCTCTACCCTACTAATTACATATACAACTTAATTTTTGAGAAAAAATTCAATTAAACCCCTTTCGGACCATGTAGCTCCGTTTATAGGAGAGAAAGCAATGTGAAACCTATGAGTACAGAAGAAGGAAACAATCAAGACTTTTCAACAAGTGAGAGAACCCTTCAGTAAAGTGAACAGCTTCCAATTTGTTCATTTCCACATTTCAGAATTAGACTACTCGAGGATATTTGGCTATAAAAATTAAAATGTAGTTATGCAATATAATTTTTAAACGGCTATTTATTACAATAAATAAGATATCAACCTTTATTATAGGAGGAGAAAAATTTCATGTTACTAGCTTGGGCCTAATACTGTGAGGTACAGAGGTAGTATACACAAATATAAGCTTGGGCCTAAGTGTGGGAAAGATTTTAGAATTATTTAGAGAAAACTACTCTCTATAGCCCCTCAAAATTTTAATAGTCCATGTTTTGTACCACTTTAAAAAAATACCCCTTCGGCCCAAACATACTTTATATAGTAGCCGAACGGAATGAGTATGACAACACAAATGCATGTAACTCAGTGGACAAGGCACCTGTTTCCTAAGCTGAAGGTCGCAAGTTCGACCCCTACATGGCCTTAAGGAGCAACCCTCTTTTTCTATGTATAAGTATTGTATCCTAAGTTCGACAATGTATATTGAGCCTATCTCAATTGTGCTTGTGTAATTATGTGTGTACCCCAAATATATATCGTATCGTGAATGTATAATCTTATGGTAACAGTCTATTTTGTATAGTAACATATATTTTATATATTTTTTATATAATGACTGCAGTCTATTTTGTATACATTTAGTATATTGACACTCTATTTTATACTATATAAATTGTATAGTGAGAGTCTATTTTGTATATACATTGTATAGTGATAGTTTATTTTGTATATTTTTGTATAATAACAGTATGTTTTGTAGATATTTCAACTTTATGCATAATTATCTCCTATGTTCTTCCACTCATTAAGAAACCATCCACCAACGTCCAAGGCCTCACAGTCGCCGATAATGGTAACAAGATCGCCAAAGTTTTAAACTTTTAGCTAAATATCATCAAAATATTATCTTTATAACAACATACACTCCCCGTTTCAATTTATATGAACCTATTTGCTTTTTGGTCCGTGCCAAAAGGAATGACCCCGTTTCTTATTTGAAAATAATTTACCTTTATGCGATGATTTATAGCCAAACAAAATGTACGTGCCTCATTTTACACCACAAGCTCAAAAGTCTTCTCTTTTCTTAAACTCCATTCTCAGTCAAATGGGTTCACATAAATTAAAACGAAGAGAGTACTATAAGAGACACGTATATTTCTTTCTTTGGGCACTGCCTACAGAATCCCAATCTGGTGCAGTTCGAGTTGAATCCTCTATACAGCAGATCTACAACTCCGTCCAGTATGCTCACAAGAAAAATAGTAGGGAGCATGTTCTGGTATTGTTTTCCATTGATAGGCCCAGACCAGCCTGCAAATGTGTCCTAGAGAGCTGCCTCAAGGAGTAGAACATCACGTGTATATATATTTCATGAAAATTGAGATTTAAACCCGATAAAAAAGAAAAATCAAAAGAGGAGGCTTTTGCTTTCTGCAACAAGAAAAAATTGAGATCTAAACCCAATAATGAAGAACCAAAAGAGGAGGCATTTCGTTTCTGCAACAAGAAAAAATTGAAATCTAAATCCAAAAGAAGAACCAAAAGAGGAGGCTTTTTCTTTGTGCAACAAGAAAAAAGAGTAACTCATGGACCAAAAAAAGAAAAAGCAAAAGCACAACAGGAAAAGAGAAAGAAAAAAGAAATAAAGGGAAAATTATAGTTTGATGATTGAGCGAGAGGAGCAGTCATGGTCTGACTGGATTTCTAGTGAGGTAATTAGTAAAGTCTCCGGGTAGCCCTTATATTATTTTTAGGCTATAACTTATATAAGTTAATTTATGGGCTACCAGATGCTATTAGTTTCTACTGATGGATCATAAATGAAATTTGCTCAATTGTTCAGTAAGGTTGTTCCCTGCGCCGAGGGTCGATTGGAAACAACCTCTCTGCCCTCTCGGGTAGAGGTAAGGCCTATCTACATATTACTCTTCCTAGACCCTATCTTGTGAGAATATACTATATTGTTGTTGTTGACGTTGTTGTTGTTATTCATTAAGGTTGTATGCCCTAGAGCTTGGGCCCAAGTCAAAGATACTTTTTGTAATAATAGAAATTATTAGAAGTTTAGAAGGTAGCTTGAGATTGTTTATTGTGTCTGGCGCTTGAGAAGGTCTATAGGTGCATAGCCAATTAGTGAATGAAGTTCTTAAAAGAGGACGCAATAGACCTAAAATTATTATGTAAGCAAGTTGTCTCAAAAGACTTACAATCTCTTTGAATCTAAGCAAAATTAACAAAATATAACACGATAGAAGAAAAAGTCTATATACGTGACATAAATTAATTAAAATATATATTATAGTCAAGTTATCATATATACTTTCGGTTTTATGCTTTCTAGAAGTACCCATAATAGAGATTTTTATGGTAGTAGAACGTAAAGAGAACTTCTAGCTAATACTCTTAATTTTTAATTTTATTCGGCATAATGTTGGGCTGAGATATATCTGAATCGAGAATCATAATTAATAAGGATTCATAAATATGGTTATACTGACCATTCTAGCATGTTTGGGGCTGGTCATTATAATTGTTAACTGAAATTAGGGCCGAAAAATCTTATTAGTAAGATCTTGATACGAGTTATGTTTCTTAAAATAATCTGTTCATGGCATACTTCACTCTTGATTATAGTAACAGTCGAAGGAAAAGGAGGTACTTCACTCTTCATTATAGTAATACCACCATTTTTCTGTTTCATGCACGGAGTATATTATTTTAGACAAATTAAAACTCAAAAACGTGACTGCCTCAAAGTATTGTAAGTGTGTAAACCCTGGAAGAGGAGCTGAACCTAACCTTAAAGAAGTGGCAATTATTTTGTCAAAATTCAAAAAGAAAAAGAAAGTGTGTCTATTCAAATTTCAAACCGGCAGAATCGTTGATTTTCTCTTCAATATCGTCATTATGTCTGAGCTTTACCGATACTCCATTACATTTAATGCATTTGGGGACCGATTAATATAAGAACGCCCTAGAATATACCTCCAGGCTACAGCATATGGTTTTTTAGATTTTTCTACACAAAATTAAGGAACACGTCGACAAAGCCTAAAAAGAATTAATTAAGCAAGTTCCCTGAGTGCCAAGATAGTTATTTTATATTGTCAAGAAGCTTCAGCTATTGCGGTTATAGGAGAAGATATATGAGAAGAAGAAGAAATGCGAAAAAGCAGAAGCAATCAATTACTTCATTATGCTGAGAAAATATTTACCGTTACATTGAACTAAGACTAAGCTACTATTTATATACTTTACAGTTATAACTAACTCAACTACTAACTATAGTATAATATAAGACTAACTACTCTACCAATTGTAGTTTAGTTAAATAGGTGGGATCTATATCTCTCAACACTCCCCCTCAAGCTAAGGGATGAAATGCATTCTTCATTCCCAGCTTGCTTAGTAAATAGTTATGCTGACTGTGGTTTTATACGGCCTTTGTCAGCACATCTGTTAATTGTTCTGTTGTACCCACTTGCTGAGTTTAAATAAGCCCTTGCACTAGTTTTTTCCTTACAAAAATGACAATTGTCATCTATGTGTTTAGTTCGTTCATGAACAATAGGATGTGCAGCAATTTGGATTGCTGCCTTGTTGTCACAGTGTAGAGGCACAAGAAGAGCAATGTCCACTCTTAACTCTTTGAAAAGTGCAACACTATAAGAAAAAGACTTTTTAGGGACCAACATTTAGCGACGGGGAATGAATGTGGTCCTTAGAAGTACACTAGTAAGGACGAGAATACTACTGGTCCTTAAATCTCTTTATTTTTTAATTAAAATATTAAATAGAAATAATTTTTTTAGAATGTACGGTCCTTAATTATAAAAAATTACCGGGAGAAAGTGGCGCCATACCTAAATTGGATAAAAAACAATAAAATTAACCTAAAAACTCTAACTTTTATCAATCCTAAATCTACCGTCAAGTCTCATCTCCTCACTCCTCATAGAAGTAAAAACCCTAAATCCCTTAAATTTTCATACTTCTCTCAAAGGCATTTTCTTTGTACGTTAAGAAAAAATTTTCTTGGTATGTTAAGGAACATTTTTCTTTTATTTGTCTTACGATAGGTTTGCTAAGCTCATATTTTGCAGGTTTGGGGAAAATATCAATTTGAAAAACTGCTACCCATCTCACCACAAGTAAGCACACTATCTTTTTCTATATATCTTCTTGGGTTAACCTTCTGTTATTATTTCTCTACTACCCAATTTTGCAGGTTTGTGAAATCTTTATTTTTTTTTAATTTTTTTGTTGGTAGAAATTGATTATTAGTCAGCAAATATTTTTGCAATCAATTTCTTTTCTAGATTATATTTGTTTGGGTGTCCCTTTGTGGGTTTTTCCCTTCAAATGTGTTCTTCCTCTGCTATATTCTCTGTTCTTATATTTGAAACTTATACTTAGAAGAATTTTTGGTTTTATTTAAGTTGGAGTAAGGATTTGTCTGCGGTTGTTTATGTTCTATAAATTTTTTGATCTTTACTTCATTTTGTTTAGATTGTTTGTGAGTGTATTTATATGTTTTAGTCCATTTTTAGTAGGAATTTAGTATTAGATTTTAGGAATTTGAATACAATACCTGATGCCTAGTGTTGTGCTTCTCTTTTGAGTAGAATGCTGTGTGCTATCTTGTTGTAATGCTATCCTAGATGAAAAGTTTTATTGTTGTTACAAATGACATTATTAGTACTCTTGCAACTAGTGTATTACTTGGCTTAAAAGTTGTGTTTTAGCTGCAACTAATAGTGAGACTGCTGCAACTAGTCTCAACTAGTAAATATCACTATTACATTATGTAAGACTTCTCTTAATGGGCGAACATCTGATAATTAGACTACGACAACTAGTAAGATCATCTTAATGTAATTAGCAGTTGTTGGCTTACATTTTTGTTTTAGCTTTTCACTATAAGTGCTATGTTAAGTTTTTGGTCTTTATTGGATTGAAGAGGTACATATTGCTCAATGTGTTAGTAAGCTTAAAAAACTTGTTTAATGTAATATTTAGCTAGTTTTTCTCGACTTCTCTAACTTTTAGTAAACTAGTTTTGAATGCATTGGTTTACTTTTAGAAATTTTATTGTATTCAACTTCTGGAGTATTTGTGGATAACCAAACAAAGCGAGAACTAGAAACTTTATTTTCTATCAACCCTATTTTAGTTTTAATTTTGTAAATTCAGTTAATAATTATTTATTCTAGCTAAATGTTCTTATAGGAATGTACTCCTAATGGACCAGAGAAATTGTTAAGGGGTAATAAGTACACTAGTTGATGAGTGTTAAATAGAAAAATTGTGTGTTATGTCTATTTTGACATTTAATTTGTATCTTATCTCACTAGTCATATACTTTTAGTTTTAGTTTCTTTAATGTATCAATTTTTCTGGATAATTAATATTAACTTCTTGTGGCTCATGACACTTTGTTTCTTACAGAAATCTATATTACAATTATATAATTTTTCCTAAAAGGTTATGTGCATCTTACAGTGCTTTCATTATCCTATATTTATTTCCTAATTTGATTCATATGTAATCTCCAAGGTTATGGCACTTAGTAAGCAATGGATGCAACTTGTTGATAATCAACTTGGTGAAGCCAAATTCAAGAATTGTTGTAGTCCAAACCACCTCTTCTAATATAGAGATAGTGGAAAAGTGCTTTGGACCTCAAACTCGTAGTCATGTATTTGGTTTTGAGGGTGGAGTAAAAGCAAAAGACTTAAAAGATGGTGGTTCCTCGAAGGCTGAATTAAGATCCGAGTTATGTTCGGCTCTAGAGCAAAACGAGTCATTGAAGGATCGGTTGTCTACTGTAGAAAATGAGGTGAAAGAACTGAAGGAACTAAAAGAATTTTTCTTGAGCCAATAGTCTAATGTCCACCCTCTGGTGACTCAACACGTTAATGTCCAGCCTTCGGCATCACCATATCAAGAGAATGACCATTGATGAACATACCAAGTTAGTAACAACTTACTCATTTCGAATATCATTTAGTTAGTAAATATTTAAATGCAACACCTAATGTCTAGCATCGTGCTTCTTGTTTAAGTAGATTGATGTGTTCTATCTTGTTGTAATTGTCCTAGATGAAATGTTATATTGCTGCAACTAGTAAAATCCCTCTTGTCTTTTAGATTTTCACTGTAAGTGCTATATTGAATTTTTGGTCTTTTTTGGATTGAAGAGGTATAAATTGCTTAATGTGTTAGTAAGTTTCATGCTACTATAACGGCTAAAGAATAGCTTTTTAAAGCTGAGAAATCTCCCAGTAGTATTCCATTCAACTTGTTGATCAATGAGTTGAATCAACAAGGAATACCATTGACAACAGAATGCAGCTCAAACCCCATCCATGAAGATTCTTAAATCCCGCACCAATTAATTTTTCTTAATTTCAATTTCCCCCATGCTCACCCAGCGTGTGTTACCAAAGAGTTCCATCTAATTGACGTGGAATGAAAATAGGTCAATTCCACCATATGCAAATAATATGGATGGAGAAAATCTGCTTCACCAGAAGATGAGTCCAATACATATATTTAAGAATGCTTGTTTTACAACATTTACTGGTGTAAATTTCTTTTTCTAATTGATATAAAAGCCTCATGGACTATTTACTATAGCTTCCTCCCCGTTGCAATGCTCCCATTTTTTCATATTTAGTGATACAAGAAACATCCACCATTACTGTGATAAGAGCTTATGATATGTTACCCGCAAGTGCATCATTTCTGCATGAATACCTACCAAGCTAAATGCATAAAAGCTATCAAACTTCATTAATAATAAAATATTTCCTTATAGCATTACTGCTTGATATTTCAGATGTGCCTTATGTACATATACACTATTGTTTAGATTTTCATTAAGCACATATAAACTAATGTTTAGATGTTCAATTTGAAATAAAATTTGTGGTTCCTGGTTGAGGATTATCTTTCTAGGTTTGCATAAATGCTACGACGGTTATATAACACAGTTTTTCCAATTTATTTTTGTTTATATTCATGCAACCTCGTTTACATTGCTATTTTATTTTTGAAGTGTATATATATTAGAAAGAATTACAAGAAAATACACATGACTTCACATCATAACAAAAAATAGCCCATGTTTTTAAGTTTTACCCCACCTAGCCTATATTGTACATATTTTGAAAACACTAGCTCTTGCAAATTCAAAATATGTGTTCTTACAACCATTGCTTTTAAAAACTATATAGTTAAATCTGTGTTCTTACAACTATTATTTTCACTCTATTCTTCTCACTTTTTTTTACATATGCTTCAAGGGGCTATCTGCCATTACTGCTTCTCTCCCCATATCACCTGATTGTAATATAAAAAATTAAAGAGTAGAAGTCCACCATTAAAGGGCATTCAAAGCTTTGCTTTAGAAAAGAGAATTTCTTGTAATTCTTAGTTGTTTTGATTGGGTGTTGTTCCAATTGATTAAAAACCTCAAAATGAGTTCAAAGTTTAAATTTGAAGTGATTTGGAGTAGATTTGAGCAAGATTTGAGTTAAATTTCAGAAAAAACGCAAAGAAGAAGACGAAGTCAGTTTTTTGTATAATTATGTATAATCTTGTATAATAGTGTATATGAGTGTATAAATACACCATTATACACTTTTATACACCTTTATACAAACGTCTGTAGACGAACTTCTTCTACGATTTTCAGTTGCAATTCCTGTTCAAAACTAATCCAAATCTCCATTAAATGACTCCAAATTTTATATACAACTTCCTTATACTATTTCTAACAAGTTTAAATAACACTCACTCCAAATTTTTCACAAAATCAAATTCGAAATTTAAACCCACATATTTAAGCTTGTTAAAAATCTAATTTTTACCACCCAAATATATTTGGTTTGGTGAACTAATATTTGAGTCACAATTACTAATTCGAAAATTAACTTAAAAGCTTGAGCAATCCTTTTTAAAAATTAAATGGTAATTTTGAGAACCTATTGGAGTTGGATGTTGAATCTTAGCCTATTATTTTTGGGCTAATTGGTTGTAAATTAAAATATGGGCTATAAAATTGAAAAATGGGGAGCTCACTTGTACTTATGTGAAATTATCCCTATATATTACAATTGGTGAATTTGCATACCTTTTCAGGTAAAAGGTCAAATTATTATTAGAGTAAAATTGAAACAATTATTCAATATAATTTTCTAGTGATCTTTATAATTTCTCATTAAAGGAATTTTTGTTGAATATTTTTACAGGTTTTGGAGGCTCTCAAGATGCAGGTTTTGAAGACATACAATCAATAGACTTTTCCTTTGCTAGGAATTTTGGACAAAATATCATACATATTAAGTTTAGGGATATTTGCTAGAAGTACTTTTGCTAAAGGGGTGTCCAAAATATATTTCACCATGTTTGTACAATGCTACTAATTTTTGTCAGTAATTATTATATATGAAACCATATCTTTCATTATATTATTTTTTTGTGATTAAATTTTCTATTTGCAGAATGAATATATCTGATTTGAAAATTTATAAAAAATTAGAATTTTAGACCACCCATGCTTGATCCTGAATAAGATTAAGGACCGGATCTTCTTGTCCTTAAAAGCTCTTTTCGACCGGTATACTCGTCACTAAATGTGTGAAGACATATTATATGACATTGATTTGCAATAAAGACCATATTTCTCGTCCCTAAAAGTATTTAAGGACCACATTCCAACTAGTCATTAATACCTTTCAAGGACCAGTATTAATCTGGTCACCAAATACATTTAGGGACCAGATGTCAAACTCATCGCTAATAACCTTTAACGACGGAGGATCTAGCGACCGGTGACGACCAGTTTTAACTGGTCGCTATAGATATTTTAGGACCAGAAATAAGCTTTTAGGGACCATTTTTCTTTTATACGGCCTTTGTCAGCACATCTGTTAATTGTTCTGTTGTACCCACTTGCTGAGTTTAAATAAGCCCTTGCACTAGTTTTTTCCTTACAAAAATGACAATTGTCATCTATGTGTTTAGTTCGTTCATGAACAATAGGATGTGCAGCAATTTGGATTGCTGCCTTGTTGTCACAGTGTAGAGGCACAAGAAGAGCAATGTCCACTCTTAACTCTTTGAAAAGTGCAACCAACCACACAATTTCATCTACTGTAGTTTCCATGCTTATGAACTCTACTTCAGCTAAGCTTCTGGATACTATCCCTTATTTCTTTGACTTCCAAGAAATTAGTGCATCTCCAACTTTAACCACATATCCTGGAACTCGCCTCCTAGACTCAACACAAGTTCCTGAATCTGAATCACAATAAGCTATTAGGTTGTTACACCTTCTTGTTGGCACGAACAGACTATATCCAGATGTAGACTTGATATATCTCACTACTCTCTTAGCAACTTCCATGTGAGAGGTCTTAGGTGCATGCATATACTGACTGAGTACCTCAACAACAAAGGCAATATCTGGTCTTATCATTGTTAGGTACAAGATCCTCCCAACTACTCTTTGATAACTTTCCTTTTCTCCAAGTTGCATATATTTAGGGTCAATGTTTTCCACTATATTTGATCAAAGTCTATAGAGATAAGTTTTTAATTGAACTCAAGAGGAGTATAGGCTGGAGTATTCCTCCTGCTAAGCCAAGCTTAGATACCAATTTTAGAGCATATTTCCTTTGACACATTAAGATACCCTTTTGAGACCTTGAGAACTCAATGCCAAGGAAAAACATTAGCTCCCCTAGATCCTTCATTTTAAACTTCTCTTACAAATTTTTTCTGGCTTGTTGTATAAGAAGTAAGTTGCTACCAGTTACGAACAAATCATCCACATAGACTAGGATGACTACAAGATCAGCTCCGATTATTTTGGTGAAGAGGGAATAGTCATAGTGGCTTTGAGTAAAATCCATGTCTAGGATTGCCTCTGTTAGCTTAAGGTTCAACTGCCTAGGTGTTTTCTTCAGACCATACAAAGATTTATGTAGTTTGCAAACGTTTTAAGTCTCCCCCTGGCTTGAAAAACCATCTAGAACTTGCATATGGACCTCCTCTTGAAGCCTGCAGGAATGCATTATGAACATCCATCTGACAGATGTACCAACCAGATGCAGCAGCTAGTGCAACCACAGCCCTTACTGTAAGCAAATTTTCAACATCCTCAATATCAATGACACTAGAGTCAACTAAATACGTCTCATCAATGTCCATGGTTGACTATATTATCTCTTCTAAAACATCGACATCCTCAAAATCTAGTTCGATTGATTGTTGTGAGTTCTACTTTAGACCCCTCCATTGGCACCTCAATTTTCATCTCTAATGCACACTGCTCCTGGCTACTATTCATAATATTGGCATATTGAGCATTAAAAGCTTCAACTAGTTGAATCATTTGAGCTTCCAAGTCGTGAATAAGTGCATCTTACCTTTGTACCCGAAGTTGTATCTCATCAAATTGTTTTACAAGGTACTTTAGCATATTTTTGATCTTTTCCAGGTCATCATTCCTGGGTTCTTTGTTCCTATTAACTTCACAAGAAAAAAAAAACATCAAAGTAAGGGGTTGGGGAAAGATATGAAATATAAACAAAATCATGAAAGTGACCATCTTGACCACCACACGTATCGCACACAATCCACACATAAGATTGAGTTGGTGCACATAACTCGCTCACGAAAATATTTTGATAATTTTTTCATGGGTGATTTTCTCCACAATTGCATAAGGAGGATCAAAGTAGAATTACCAAAATCAAAATTCTCATAATTTTAAGATTCCATGTCTCTCAAGTTAAAATAAAAATAAAAAATAATAATCAAATACAAGAAAAAAAAAGAAGTTCAAACTTGCAACCTAGAAATATGTACACCTATAGTTTATCCGTTTGTTCCTCGATAATGACTCCAAAATTTGATGCACAACTATGCCTTATAAAAAAAGACTTAGAGATCGTTGCAAATATAATCCGATTTACAGGTCCGGAGTCGAATCCCACAAGGAACTAAGGTTTAGCTACAAGGGTTCACTATCACCAAGAAGACAAGCTTGAATAATTCCTAACTTATTGATATTAAGATTCTTGTGTTTATAATGAACTAATAAATTAAAATAGTAAATCAACAACTAAAGATACTAAGGGTTAGAGAGAAGATTAAGGAGGTCTAGAGTTATGATTTTCCATATTGTCGGAATTCTTCCCGCTACGTTTTTTTATAAATTCACCTAAGTATTCTCTACAGATCATGAGCGCTCTAACTGTCGTAACTCTCTACCAATTAATTATCATAATTTACTAGATATATTCTCCCGAACTACACTAGCTGACATTAAATACGGCTTACTCGGGTCGCAACCAAGGTTTTGTTATCCCTAATCCCACCTTTAAACCCTCCATATTGATCCCTCATATACGTTAGGAGTGATGTTGTTCAACAACTACCTAAATATGCACTCTCTCCCGAGTAATACTTACTCCATCTGTTTTAATTTATGTGAACCTATTTCCTTTTTGGTCCATGCCAAAAAGAATGATCACTTTCCTTATTTGGAAATAATTTACCTTTACGCAATAATTTATAGCCACACAAAATATTTGTACCTCATTTTACACCACAAGTTCAAAAGTCTTCTGTCTTTTCTTAAACTCCGTGCCTAGTAAAATGAGTTCACATAAATTGAAACGGAGGGAATACAAAGTAGACACAGGCGATTGAGAGCTCTTCAACCAACCATAATAATAACGCAGTTGAACAAATAGACAAAATAATACATGAAATCTATATTAACGTAACATGCAAATGATCCTCCAATAGGTTCATCAAAACCTTTAGATAATAAATTAGCTATTCATAAATGTATGCATAACTACAATACTAAAATGCATAACCAATAATGAAAATAGGTAGAAGGAAGTGAAAAACTCGTCGAAGAATTCTCCGCCTTGCTCCTAGTGTGTTCTTGCCTTCTTAGGTCTAAATTATGTCAAAAATATGTCACATTCCTTCTCAAAATAACGTTTGACATGTATTTATAACAAATAAGTTCGGGCCCAGACACAATATCTTTTCATGCGCGAAATAGGACAATCACTCTGTAAAATTTGCACTACATGATGCATGGGGCGACGCGTCATGCGGTTTGCTTGTGGGGAAGCTCATAGAGCTGATTCTAACAGGCTGCAGGAATATTTCAAAGGCGCAGTGCGCTACACACCGCGATAATGGGAATTCGTGAAAAAGCAAAACATAAAAGTTGCAGGCCTTTCAAATAGCTTTCCAACGATATATTGTGGAGCTCAAACGGAGTTCTAAAAAAGTAGTTATGCGCATTTTACTAGATAATGCGCCGTATACCCGCTCCGTTGATCCCCGAACGCGATCCTTGCTTAATTTTGTAGGCTTTTACTTAGACTTCAAAAGCTCCAAATCACTTGAATTCATCCCATAATATCTACATAGCTTGGAATCACTCCTACAAGGCATAAAATATACAATTAGTACAAAATAATAGCGATTAAAGCTCAAACTCAATTAAAGTACAATAAGTAAAAGTGTAATAAATGACTAAAATACATAATTATAGCCTATCAACGTGCTAGATATTCAACGATTAAATTTAAGAAAAGAATGTGCAAAACGTGGGGTGTGTGAAATACTGATTAAGGATACGTTACAAATTTGGATCAACACATTGTAATTTCTTTATTAGCATTGACGCGCATTCCTTGCTTGATTTTTTAATCAATCATGTGAACATGAAAAATAAAAAATTAATCGTTTCAACGTTGTCTCGACTTTATTTTTTTGTAGGGTTTGGAGTAAAAAAGAGGTAATTCACCTCTGGCCCATTTTACTGGCCCTTCTAAGTTCAAGTTGGAAAAACGTAGTCTTTTTATTTTTTACTTTTACAAAAATGTTAAAATAAATACTTGAACCATGTCAAATGTTTCAGACACCCTCATACAAATTTTATAATATCGTTTAAAACTTGTACTCCGTCCATTTCGATCTATGTGATGGAGTTTAATTTGACATGAACCTTAAGAAAGAGAAAGAATCTTTTTGAAATGTATTGTCTTAACTTTCTCATGTCATTTTTGTTATAAAAGCATGTCATTAAAGATAATTAAAAATTAAACTATTTTCAGATATATAAAAATGTCATTTTTTTATTTTATAATTTGAAGCAAAAAAATAGCGTCAAAGAAAATGTTACAGATGTACCAAAAGATGGAAGAATTCTTTAGGACACTAGTTGGCCCGTTAAAAGTGAGAAAGGCGAAGATAGAAAATTAGAAGTAATTTTTGTCAAATTGCAATTTAAGTAATATCGATCAAATCTCCATGGCTAAACTGTAACTTCAATCTACAAAATAAAATTAAAATTAAAGTTAACAAATCCCATATTAGTATCTGTTAGATAATGTCAAACTTATCGAGGTATATCAAAACAGAAAAAGGGCATTATTTACACTATATTAGTAAATCAAAATAGCAGGATAAGTGTTGGAGTCATAGAAGTAAATGTGCAAATCATGCTAAAAGGAATATCTTAAAATCATATAATAATATAGGCATAATAGCCTAAAATGACACTTATATTTATGTCATTTTGTCATCCCGGTCCCCAAAGTTAATGAAGTTTCATCTAAACACCTCTACTCGTTCAAAAGTAATATTTTAAACCCCTCTAACCATTGACATAGCCTATGTGGCATTTGCTTTGCTGAGTTGGATAAAATGCGTGACTACACACTTTAAGAAAGCGAGTAAAAGTTGATGATTCTAATTTATAATACCAAAAAATAAAAAGAAAAGAAAAAATAAAGGGGGATTAATACAGAGAAGCATTCAAAGTGAAAAATCCAGCCATCCAATCCAAAATGTGAACCGTGGAGATTATTTTGCATCCCAAGGCGCACCTTCCGTCCAAATTTCAGCCATTTCTACCGTCAAAATCATCAGCTTCGACCAAATAAAAAACTCCGGCGAGCTAGCAGTTATGGCGCAGAAGGCTACAGGTCATCAATCTCAAAAAGAAAGGTACCAAAAACTTCCTCATGATGATGAGAACACAATGGAACCATCAATTTTACATGGGTATCAACCAATAGAGCCAATTTTGCAATCGATGATCATCAACAAGTCATCTTCTCCAAGTGCTCGACCAAATGACTCCATCGTTTCTGAGCCAATTGAGAAGTTACAACCAATTGGAAACGACTCCATGCATCCCAAAGATCATTTCTGCACAGTTGCAGATCCAACCAATGTGACAAGAAATCACCATGATCGCCGGCAAAACTCAGAGCTGCACCATTTGGTCGGGGAAGGGGTTACAGGGATAATTAGCACCCAAAACCAATGTCAATCGCTTCCTGCATCTCAGGTGAATGTTCCCATTCCCTCAAACCAAATTTTACAAGGCTTGATCTCCTCGAATATTCATGACAACACTTGCCACAAAAAGATAAAAGAACAGCATGAAACGATGACCGAAAATTCAATGAAAGAAGACAAAGGAGAGATGGAGCGGAGAAGAGGATGAAAGAGAAACGGTCTGTGTAAAATGAGGGAAATCAAGCTTGAATAAAAAAAACTCAGTCCCAGTTAATGGCTGATTTTTAGAAAGAGAAAGGCAGGAATGTGTTTGTAATTTCTTTTCCAAAATTAGTTTTTGTGAATTAAAATAATGACATGAATATTTATCTGACGTGGATAATACAGTGAGACTATTGAGGGACACACACGGTTAGAGGGGTTTAAAATATTACTTTTGAACGAGTAGAAGTGTTGAGATGAAACTTCATTAGCTTTGGTGACCGGGATGACAAAGTAACACAAGTATAAATGTTATTTAGGTTATTCTACCAATAATATATGTAGCTAGTTTTGCAAGGTGAGCTAAAATTGAGTTTCAATTTCATGGTCACGTGGATGAATCCAAGGGTATAACTCGACGTACACTTCTACTATGTACATTACTAAATTATCTGATCCTTCATTATTAATAAGGACATGAAAAATAAAAATAGTACAAATCATGTCACCCACTAACATTGATGTGATCTATTAAATAGTACCCATTCAATAACCACTCCAATATGCTAGAAAGATAAAAGATAGAAAGAAAGTAACAGAGAAAGCTCAAGAGAAGACATGGGAATAGCAGCTCACTTCAGCCATTTCTGGTTCCTTCTCTTCATCCTCTTCTTCTCTTTCTCCATCTCCTCCATTTCCGGATCCGTAAGTTACCTATCTCTAATCTCAATAACACCTTTTTTCTTTGGTGGGTGGGTGTGTGTGTGGGGGGGGGGGGGGGGGGCTAAATTCTTTGTCTAATATGAATTTAAACGAAGAAATACGCTTAGTGAGGATTCATATAACTGAACTTGATTTATGTGTTACTGAGTTGTACTTATTGTTTTGGTTAACTGTTTCATGTTCAAGATCTAATAGTGGTTTTATGACTTAACCAATGTAACTTGAGCTCGCAACTAATATCCATGTTCTTGTTTTTTCTTCTTTTATTTGTCTATTTAATATTTTTTGAACAAACGCAGGAGGATGATTGCGTGTACACAGCTTACGTCCGAACGAGTTCAATAATAAAGGGTGGAACAGATTCGATTATCAGTTTGACACTCTACGATGCAAACGGGTATGGTATTAGAATCAAGAACCTTGAGGCCTGGGGTGGGCTTATGGGCCCAGGTTACAACTATTTCGAGAGAGGAAATTTGGATATCTTCAGTGGTCGAGGCCCATGTTTGACTGGGCCTGTCTGCAAGATGAATCTCACTTCCGATGGAACTGGCACAGGCCATGGATGGTACTGTAACTACGTGGAGGTCACCGTCACGGGAATCCATAAAGCATGCAACCAACAGAATTTCGAAGTGGAGCAGTGGCTCGCTACTGATGCGTCGCCTTATCAGCTCACGGCTATTAGAGACAACTGTAAGAAGACCAAGTCCGGTGAGAAACTCTCCATTTCCGACGTCTACGAAACTCATTCCACTCCACATGTTTCTGTGATTTAAGTTTCTAGTTATTGGGCTTTAATGGGCCTGGGCCCACATTTCCCTGTCTTACCGACTATTACTGTGGAATTTATCAGGGGTAAGAATGACATTTGATGTGTGTCAATGTTGCTTTCATGGTTATAGTATAGTATGAGTGGTGGTGGAGTAATAAAGCTGGCCTGATAATTTTGCGAATAATAACAATCAATATATTTGCTCATGAGTATTATATTTTGCAAAAATAAAGATTTGCCCCATCGTTATTTTGTATGCCACCATTTTATATTATCAACTATGTTATTCGATTCTGCATGCTTTACATAAATATTATCAATATTTGTTGTACTTGTTTTGTCAAAATTTTAAGAAGAGGCTCGAATTAGTTCAACTTGAAACAAGTACAATGATTAGGTCACCTAACAAAGTAATGACACAATAATAGAAATGTCGGTAGAATATCTTTGCTGTGCACATTTCGTCAAAGACTTAATGAATATGAGTAATGGTGTTCAAATCAAATCGAAAAATCGCACCACATCGAAAAATTAAATTAAATTAAATTGATTAAAACACTGATTAGGTTTGGTTTGGTTTAGTTTGGTATTGAGAAAAAAAATTTGAATCAAACCGTCGTATAAATATATAAATTTTATTTATATTTTTAAGCTTTTATTGTAAATTTTCTTTAGAAAATATAAAAATATTTGGGATCCTCTTATGTATTAACTTTGAAAGCGTAAATTAACGAAAAATTATTGTTAGCACTAAGAAAATAACTATCATGTGTTAGTAAAAAAAATTCTCCCATTAAAATATATTAATAGATCATATATTTGTTAATTTTTCCCATCTTTACTAAACATATATTCACTTATCAAAGATTTATTTATAATTTTAACAAATTAAGATTGAAATAATATTCATGTAACAAAAAAAACCCGAAAACCCAAAAATCCAATAAAACCGCACCAATCCAAACTGATATAGTTGGTTTGGTTCGGTTTTGATAAAACTTGTACAACCCTAAATATGAGGAACCAAATTTAGAACCCAAAAGAATATACGTCCATTTGCAATTTATATTTCCATATCTTTCCACATAAAATTATTACTCAAAAATAGCAAAATCTTGACAAGGACAGAAACAATTATTGAGAAATTAGTCCTTACGTAAATATTACTTTTATTGAGTAATTTGATTTTCATAAGTAGAAACTAGAAAGCAGTGGGTACTGGGTACCACCTAAATATTTCACTCAATTTCATTAAAATATATGCTTGTTATTTTCAACTCATGACCCAAAAGTTTTCATCGTGCATAATGTTTAATATATAAAGATATGCACATATCTTTTTCATTGGACAACTTTTTTTAATGAATTTATAATGTATTAACTTAATTGATACGCATATCTTTTGAGATTTCAAATTTAAATACTATAATTTTTATCTTTTATATGTAGCATTAAAGAAAAAAAATAATTTTTAGATAGTTCTTATTTATAGTAGCCGAATAATATCTACAAGCCAACTCTTCTTGTAGGTTTATAGCAATCATTTACTATAAACATAAAAAAAAAAAATCAAAATAAATAATATTGTTATGAAGAGGGTTTTATTCTACTTGTCAAATTTTAACGAGATTACTATATTTTATTCCTTTATTATTTTTATTCGCCTACCACTTATTTTTAAATACATAAGCAAAATATGATTTCACATACTTTGAAATAAATATTTAAAAATCCATATTTTAATTTTTCTCTGAATAATCATGTCAAATGAATATGTAACTAACTAACTGAAATGAATATATGATTGAATCGATAAATAAATTTCCTATATTGTCAAAACCTAAAAGCTTATTTTTGCAAACCGACATGCAGAAAAGGACGACTTGATAAATCAGATATTATATCTGAGATTTTTTTGCGACGATTTATGAATGTTTTGATCAACGCGAAACAAACAAGTGGCCACTTCACACGTTCTTAGCCTAAAATTTAGAAAATGCCAGCTGATTGACGAGGACTCTTTCAAACAAGCACCAAGCGCGTACTAAAAAGGATCCTGTCCTTTATTTTGCTTTCGACTCTTTGCTAAGAATAAATCAAGGAAAAGGAAAAACAATTCTTTGATAAGTATTTTACGAACCACAGTTTCATTTGGGAAAAGATCTTTTTTATTTTCTAAATTAATAATTTTATTACGGTTTACCCCTATATAGGATAACAATTAAATTTATACATGGTTTTAAGGATACACGATTTGACTCAATACAATCAATTAAGAATATTAGATAAATAAAATAAAAAACGAATTAAACGACCAAACTAATTGTGTCATTATGGCCAAGCCTGATCTTAGATTAAATAATAACATTGTCCTCGATCGGAACCTCGGTTCGAGCCCAATCATGAATAAAGAACACGTTAAATGAACAAGAACTTTAATAGTAGCTAAAAAGCATAAAATAAATTTACATTGCTTTAATTTGCGTGTTACAATGTGTTTTACAAAAGAAAGACTTTCCTTATATATAGTAGGAGCATTACTTCCCTTTTATATAGTAAGAGCATTTCATCCCTAGTATTAGTCTAAAAAAGGTAAAATCCTCCTTTCTAGTTAATTACTAATCCATAACCGACATCGAGCGAGATCCGCACCATAATGTCCGATTGGGTATGAATATCACGGCCCTCTATCTGTCCTGTATAACCGTTTACCGTGTTTCTCGAGGTCTTAGAACTCATTCTTGGCTCGGGGCACGTCACTTTACCATATCCGATGAAGAGTACATAGTTCACTCTTCATGGATCTTGATACGAGGGGTCTTTAACCTCGATTACAATCTCGTGCATCGGTGCCCTTCTTTCATTTTCTCAGTAGAGAATCGGGGTAGATATTAACCCCGATTTTACCCATACACAATTACCAAAAGTGAATATTTACAGCTCAATACAAAAAAAGATCTCCTAAACTATTAGCCTGCTGATTTTAAAAAGAGAAGTGCTAGTTTCAGCTACTACACATCATAACTTGGTTAACTAACTCCCACCATACTATTTGGGACAGAAAACCTTCCTGACTCGTTTTAGCTTCAATACTACCCCTTAGCACAACCTCATGGATAATCAAGTTCAGTAAAATATCATATGATCTTTGTTCCACTTTTAGGGGTGTTTGGATGGAAAGAATTTATTACAGAATTAATTATCTCGGGATTAGTTATCCCAAGATTAGTTATTCCACTTTTCTATGGAAATAAAATAATACTACAATTCTGGGATAACTAATATTGAGATTAATTATACCAAATTTTTTTTCCAACCAAACATGGGATAAACTCTTCTTAAATTTAATTCCGAGATTAGGTATCCTTACTTCTGAAAGTACATGAGTGGGAGGGGGTGAATTGTTGCGTAATTAAAATTTAGTCAACTAATATAGGTATTAGTTGACTAACCACGAGACAGAAAGAGTAAAAGCAGTAAAGAGCAGTAGTAAGACATACACAATTTATACTGATCGGTACTGTTGTGGTACTTACATCCAGTTCCCTTGGGTCAGAAGGGTTCCCATAAGATCTTTGAATAATGTTACAAGATTGATGGTTTTCGTGCTTACCACCAATTTAAAGAATCAAAAATTGAGTTCTAATCAATTGACACAACTTTCTTTTGTACTCTAGATCTCTCTATCTTTTGAGACACTCATAACTTAGAATTACAGTGTTTGAACTAAGAAGTAGACAGATTTGGAATATACTTTTTGTAGTTGCGTGATCTTCTTCTTGAGAGAGCAGCCTCTTATACAAGAGAAAAGAGTTGTTGAGTGTTTTTCGAAACTGGAGGCACAAGATCTTTAATTAAGGGATTTGACCTAATAGGTGCCTCTTTAAATCTTGCTCTTGGACTGGCCTGTATTTGAATGTTTCCTTCATTGTCATAGCTGAATTCAAAGAGAGATTAATTCGTAATCATGTTCTTTGAAGCTGGAGTGATCATGATTGGTAATTTGAGTTTCCTTGATTGAGTCAATGTGATCATTAATGCTGTAACTGAATCTTCATTCTTTCCTTGAAAGGGTGAGTCAATCTGTTCTTAATTGATCATTAATGCAGTAACTAATTCTTCCCTTTTTCTTTATTTGGAAACCAGTAGCAATCTTGCTAATCATCTTCATTCTCTCCTTTTTGTTTGTCATGATATAACATAAAATAATATTGTCATCATTGAAACTTAATATTAAAACTTATATATCTCCCACATTTTTATGATGACAATCAAGAAGGAGTAAACAAGTTTAAGAAAAATTAATATATTTCCCTTTTCAGTCTTTTCAGGAGTTGCTCCCACTGAGCTAGTGCGTCCCTTGAATTGAATTATTACTATGTTTGTAACTCTGTGCTCATGTCTCCCCCTGAGTGTTTACTCGCTGTTTTTATCCCCCTTTGACATTAATAAAAAGTAAAGAGTAATATAATATAATATACAGAAACACAGAGCAATATAATGAACCTACTAAAAGGGGTTAGAGCAGTAAAGCCTTCAGTAGAGGCTTTAGTACAGACCAAAAAATAATTGTCTAAAGGCCACCATAAAAAAATAACAAAAAAACATAAATTGTTTGTCACAAAAATAGCCAGAAGTAATTAATGATGTCTCAGAAAGTATTTCTGGGTGTTGATCACTTTGGTACAGAAGGAGTCATAGGAGTTGTCGACATCTTTGACGAGCTTGTCCATTTTTTCAGACATAGAATTGAAGGCCCTAGTTCCATGTCTCCTTGTATCCCATATGTCTTCCTGTAGCTTCACCACATCTGAACATATCTCCTTGGTGACTTTTCTAATTTTATCTACCTGTTCTTTCATTCCCGCCAGCAGTAGCTTGACTTTATCAAGGTGTCGTTGAATGTGTGGAAGACTCTGGGAGATAGTTGACTGAGGAATTGGTTGATCAACTTGAACATCTACCGGAGCTGGGGACTTTCAACCTTGGCCTCTTAACCTATTCATTTTCACCCAATGAGTAACCCATCATAGATAAAGTAATTTTATCATAAGTACTGGAGATGTGCTTGGGAGTAAAGGGTGCCAAGTCAACCTTCATAACTTCCAGAATATGAGAGATACGAATACCATAGGGTAGACAATCAGCGGAAGCGGAAATGACCCTGATACTCCCAAGCATATATTGATGAATCCATACAAACCAATTAAGATGCTTGTTGTTGATCAGACAGTAGAGGACAAAGAATGTAGGGACCCAGACCTGGGAAGTAGAGTAGTGGCAATCATATTGTCCAAATTCCGGTGTTCAAACTTTAGATTTTTGGGGCCAATGTCAGGGGCATTATCAGACAATAAAATTTTGGCTTCTTCAAGAGACACGTCAAAGTCTTTGGTCCAATAATTTTGGACAAACACATCATATCTACTAAATTTGGCAGAAAATTTTTTTTCAAATTGGTAGGAGTCCAACACAATTGTAGTACCTAAGACCATATATTCTAAGTCATCCTTGTCATTCAGAAACTGATTTGCATAAAACATTCTCACAGGTTCTTCATACGGAGAAGTTCCAAGAGTTTCAAACACAGGGGAATGAAAAATGCTGAAAACAAAAAATTATAGTCACATCACAATGAAGACTTTGCATAAGAGAGAGAGAGAGAGACATACATAACATCCATAAACTATGGATTTGGACTTATAGGACTCAAACCTTGCCTTTTCACTGGGGCCATAGAAGATCAAATTGTCTTCCGGACCAAAATCCAAGCATTCTACCTTACCCTTTTTGCATGCGACCTTTTTGGAGGTTCGCTCCATAGGTGGCTTTCCAGACTGTTTCTAGTTAACGGGGTGATTTTCAGA
The DNA here is from genome assembly GCA_032618575.1 of Nicotiana noctiflora. Lineage (NCBI taxonomy): Eukaryota > Viridiplantae > Streptophyta > Magnoliopsida > Solanales > Solanaceae > Nicotiana > Nicotiana noctiflora. Next base: position 116,161 of record JASVEL010009948.1, read on the forward strand.
TAAGGCACTGCTATCATTGTCAATCTTGAGAAGTTCTGAATCAATAGATGATTCTACATCCATTGTTTCTTCTGTAGTAAGAGGTATTTGAAACATACGGCTTCGTCTGGTTACAGAAGAAGGGGTTCTTTTGTCCATGGAGAAATCGGAGATTTTTTAGAGAATGATGAAATTTTTGGAAGAAGGGGCTTTTTTATCAAGGATTTAAGATAAGTGAAGGGGCGTCTTGGTTATTAGAAGGGTCAAATACAGACGGAGGTGATGGTTTCGGATGACTGCACATAATAATTACACTTTCACTATAAAATTAATTAGTACACGAATAATTAAGGAAATAAACTATACTGAAAATGTAAAAAATAATTAAAAACTTAAACAAGTAACTGGTTTACAAATTTGGCAGAATGCCAATCATTTTTCGAAGAATACAAAATTTTTCTTCTAAAAGAGGTTTAGTAAAAATATCAGCAAGTTGAGAATCGGTGCTAATAAAAGTTAATGTAATATCACCTTTTGCTACTGTCACGGCCCAAATCCACATTGGTCGTGTTGGCGCCTCTCGTGAAGACAAGGCCATCCAACTAACCTAATTCACCCTTCCTTACAGAATTATTTAAACATAAGTGAGTAAAGTGATATAGCTTAACAACAATAATAATCAGGATTTCAACCTCACACAACCCGACCAGGGTGTCACAAGTCACGAGCATCCCGAGCCCCGGGTCACTTCTGAAAAAATTACAAAATTTACATCACCAGATTCCTCGCCTCCCCACGAGTCTATACATATCAAATTTACCAAAATCAAAGTTCAACTGCCCCTTCAAAACCCACATTTAAACTCTTTTAAGTTTCAAGCCCTAACCTCAATTTTCAACCTTTATTTCCTTGAAATTCACTGATTAATCCATGTTTTTACACCATAATAACATAATCCGAGTTCAATAATAATTTATACCTGGTGAAACCCTTTTGGATTCTCTTCAAAAATCACCCAAGAAGCCGCCTAAGACTAAGTCCAAAATATTACTCTTCTCTTTTAAAAATCGTGAACCACTATTCACTTAACCCTGACCGACTTCCGCTTCAGCGGTTATTATACAGCATCTGCTGTCACCGCATTTGCGACCAAACGACCGCTTATGAGGTCTCATTTAACTCATGCGGGAGCGCTTATGCAGTCCAGAACCGCTTATGCGGAACCCGCTTATGCGAAGCCTTATCCGCTTCTACGAAAAGCCAAGCTCCCCATAGAACCGCTTCTGCGACCCCTTAGCTGCATATGCAGAACCGCTTATGCGGTCCCTTACTAGCAATACAAAACTGAAGCCAAACTTAAAAACTTCTCGTTTTAACTCCCGATCTCAACCCGAGGCCCCCGGGACCCCAATCAACAACACAAACATGATCTAATACCTTATCCAAACTTGCTCGAATCATCAAAACACTATCGTTAACATCAAAATCCTCAATTTTTATCAAATCAAAGCCTAAATTTCTTAAAAACTTCCGAATTGCACATTCGATCAAAACCCGACCTAACCACCTCTAAATGGCCTGAAACTTTGCACACAAATCCAAAATCTCCTAACGGAGCTACTTCCACTCTTGGAATTCCATTCCGACCATCGGATAAAAATCTCACATATCAACCGGATATCGCCAAAATGCTAACTTCGCCAAATCAAGCCTAATTCTACACCGAGTCTCCAAAATAAATTTTGATCTCACTCCTAAGTCACAAATCATCCCTTGAGTCTAACCAAATCACCAGAATTCACATCCGAGCCCTCTAACTATACAGTCAACTTCCGGTTAACTTTTCCAAAACACGCTTCCTTCTAAGAGGCTAAGTGCCTCATTTCCAACTAAAACTAATTCCATTCAACTCAATCAACTCAAATACTGATATTGGAACATAAAGCAACATAATACGGGGGAAACGGGGCGGGAACACATGAGACGACGGGTTGGATCGTCACATCCTTCCCAACTTAAACTAACGTTCGTCCTCGAGCATACTCAGAGTTGTCCTAGAAACCAACCAATAGCTGAATGACCTTACCAAACATACACCCGAGGTGATCCCACGTCATCCTATCTCACATAGGTCTGATAGTACAACACAACTGAAATTTCACAGTCCATTTAGACCATAAACCGTAAAACCACATTGTACTTTCCGAAATCATACCCAGAATAAACTCGAACTAACTGTAATAACCCACACCTGCAACCTCAGGTGAAATCATACAACATACCATACAATCCAACACTCGAAACGATAGTCTTTATTCACAACAGTTGTCCACAACACTCAATTACCGATGAGAACCTCTTATTAGGTAAAATCGTATTCCGACACTTTCATATTCTACCAACGCTAATGAATACACGCGATAAACCGCAACCATTCCTCATATTACCCACACACGAAGCCATTTCCCTTTTGACCAATCCCACAATAGATTTTTGGACCAGACCTCGATTTTATCCTTCGAACAACGTGAAATCACATCTGTTCGAATTCATTAATGACTCCAATGATCACCTCGAACCCAACACACCACTCTGGTGATATGACACCTCAACACATACCTAAGCCACACCTTGCATAATACATGCACCAACGAGAAACAGTCAGAACATACTCAAATCATGACAATTGACTCAAACAAAAGAGCAATAACTCAAATTCCTTAGTACGATCTCAATGCAAGGCTAGGACCCTGTCCCATATCATAGGAATAGAATACCTGAATCTACCCCAAAGGGTCTAATCTCTACGTAGCCTCGCTGCAATGCGCGATCTTATCCAAACACTATTACACGTGAAGCACCTCAAGTCGCTATACTCAAAATTGACAACCACGCACGATGGATATCTGGAACCCAAACAAATCATTATACCCATGGTAAAGCAAGTAATATACACTATACGATCCTAAAAGGACACAACCGATGCACCATTCATCGAGCAACACCCAATACGGACTTTCCTTATGAACCAGGAAACAAGGCATACAAAGCAACATATGAAAAACCAGTCTCAACATCATATTGTTGCGGTATACAACCCGATCCAGATAGCATACCCGTGGCGGTGTGCCACCCGATCCAAATAACATACCCATGGAGGCGTGCCACCCGATCCGCACATATTTCTCTCAAAAGGAGATGTACATCGAGCCAAATTTTCTCATTACAACAAACACATATAGTCTCATCCCCGGTCACAAGGAACGCATCCAAAAAAATTTCTCAATATCGTAACTGAATCAATGGTAGAAACCTCTGTACTGACATTCACCACGAAGGCCCAATTAATAAGTCAATATTTGCCAGTCATCCGCTGGTCCTTGGAATGCAAACCGCTGTGCTAGAACATAATCTGATGCACCTCGCCACACAACATGTGGCATTTTCCGACATAACCCATAGCACAATAGTCTAGAATAACCCAACACTGAGACAACTAGTCTACACCCCAATATCATATCCAAAATCTAATATACCAACTAAAGAAAGATCCACTTAGGCCTCCAAGTCTCAGTACCCACCAACAGTTCCGGTACATACGATCCACAACTGCTACACAGGTTGTACATGAGAATTTCTAGTCTCCATTCCATATAGCACATGAATCACCATGCCTGGTCCCAAATTCTGCAGTATGACTACGTATCACACCCCAAGTAACCAATCATTCCACGATAGATATTCTAGAATTTCCAGGTGCCGTCACACAAACTCAGATATCAATAGTCGATCTGACAAGAAAGCGCCGCAATACTACCGAAATATTATCAGTTTAGCCACACTACCCCTTTCCGAGACAAATAATCTCGTCAACCCACTTCCAATTGGTAGTACCATTTTCCTTAATTATTTGAGGCTACCCGTTGCCTAAGAGTTTTATGAACTTCTTTTCAGAACTGAACTGTAACTCATCTAGCCAAGATCTTCCATCAATCCCATCCAGGAGGAAAAATCACCACACGTTCCATGCTACGTATGCCCATATAAAATATATTCATCTCCAACCCACGGTAAGACCTAACAAGAACTCTCTCTCAATGCTATTTGTATGAGCTAAACTGCCAGAACTGAATCCTTCTACCCAAATCGAGCTAAGAAAGCTGTCAAAACTCAAGAGCTTTTGCTGCACAATACCTGTAAGGGCTCATTACCTCGAACATATACAAATAATTAATCATATCCTTACCATACCATTTCGGTCTATTATCAAGATATCCCATTTATCAAATTTCCTTCCCGATTCTTCATTAACTCGGTATTCCCTCTTGCTGTAGCACCAAAATGCCTCAACCTCGGCCTACCATACGATACTCGAACATAAGATCACACTATCTAGGACCCATAGGCCACTGAATACCCTCTCAACCCTTTCCCAGAAACACGACATTCCAGAATACTTGATTTGAAGAACTTCCTACGAATTTAAAGTCTTTACCATTACTTCTCAGATACTAATACATAGAATCCCATGGTTAGCACAAAATACCACAAGTCTTGATATTTTCCAATGAAAACAGAGTCCTTGACCATAAACATAACCTTACGACACATGATTACCACATGTAGAACCTTGAACACATTAAGACTATTTTCGAGAGTCATTCATTCTTAGAGAGCTGTAGATTATCTAACTTACCGAACAGGACTACTCGTGCCTTATTAGCACTCTGACACCGCAGAACATGATCCCATGCTAATACAAACAACCATCTTCCTTTTCTATACACTGAGCATCCTTTACCAACAACAGCTCAAGACATCCCATTATTTTCACACATCTACGAAGCATTGTATAACCTTTGTCAAAATTGTTCTTCACACGTGCCATCCTTGGCTCAATGTCTGTAACCAGAACTGATCTGCCAGCATACCTCGAAACGGAACCAACATAGTACATAACTGTGCAACAAACTAATTAGTAGCAACCTCCCCAACTTGGCTCGAAGCCATCTATCAGAACATATTTAATAACCCATAATACTTTTACTCTAATGATGCCATAAAATTATAGTGAGATTAGACTCAAATCATCTACTAGTTTATGAAAACACCGATCATCTGGTGCTGAAATCCTCTACAAACCTTGCATTCATTTCCACCTCAGTTGAGTCCACTCTCTAAGTGACCCAAATTCTCCAATTTCAACACATACCCTTCAATTACACATGAGATCTTCTAACGTACACACAAGTTCATACCACGCAAGAACACTCCACAGGAGATAACCTACCTGCTTCGCCTCGATTTAGTATTTCAGCACACCTCCCACCGTCATACACATAATACAGCTAATTTGGTCTTCCTGAGTCTGAACTCATACGCCGACAAGTATTGCACTTAACTTCCCAACTAGGAGATACAAAAACATTCTTCACACACCCATAAATTGGGGCTACACAACAGATCACAATAGGAATCGAACACTTATCAGTTCCTCTATTATCCCACAGACTTCTCTGTCACTGCCAAGATCACCTAGATACATTTTGTAGTACTAGCATACTTCTTACATGGATATCCACCCCCCATTCTGGCTGATAAAGACAATATCAAACAAATATGTTCAAAATATTTGCTCACACAATCAACACCTCGGTGCTCAAGCCATAGGCAAAGGTCCGGCCTCAAGTCCTCGAGACTGGCCCAACATGAACTCACAGAGATTACCTATCGCCCCTTGATCGAGGAATCACAAGCCATCAAAGCACACATACTACTGAGCGCTCACGTGTGCATACAGACATGTGTAAGGAATTTCTAGAGTTATATTTTAAGCTGAATCAAGTACGCAAGATAAGAATTCCAAGAATGTGAAGTTTTCCTAAATGTTCTGCAGCCTCTCGAGGATAAATACAAACATCTTCGTACTGATCCACGAGACTCTACTAAATTTGTTCATGACTTGTGAGACCTAGTAACCTAGGCTTTGATACCAACTTGTCACGACCCAAACCCACACTGGTCGTGATGTCTCCTTTCGTAAAGACAAGGCCAATAAACTAACCCAATTCACCCTTCATTTTAGAATTATTTAAACATAGATGAGTAAAGTGATAAGCTTAACATCAATAATAATCAGGATTTCAACCCCACAAAACCCGACCGGGGTGTCACAAGTCACGAGCATCTAAGAAGTAGGAACACTACTATAAGGCCAATAATATATGTACAAAATAAGATCTGGAAATTTAAGGTGAAGTGCAGTGCCGCGGACGCTGGCGGTCACCTTGCTTAGCTACGTTAGTATATCTTCAATCAGCTAATAACCCGCTACCGGGTGAACAATACCTGTAACTACATACGAGGTGCATGGAGTAAAGTGAGTACTTACAACTCAGTGGTAATAAGAGTAAATAATATTGAGTAGTAAGAAATCACATAAGAACACTCCATCATGCTATATAAGACAGTACAATATTTTGAGAAAATAATAAAACCGTAAAAATCGTTTAGAAATATCTAGCTCAGTTAAAACCTCTTTTGGAAATATCTTTTTTTCAACAGTTAAGCAATAAAATGCGAAACAGGTAGTGCAAGTCATCGCAAAAGTCAGCCGTTCGGATACAAACAAGTATGCTTAATTGAGCTCATAAAATCGCCTTATAGGCAATATTTTTTTTCCTGGTCAGCAATTGTTACCTGACCCATTTACATCATACAGTGTCACTGTTACCACTGTCTCAAATTTATCCTCTTTAAAAGTGATCAGACAATGTCAGAACAACAAATAAATATCTCAAGAAATAACATGACAACAAAAAATGCACAAAAGCATGAATGTAATGCAATGCATATGATGGTACACTCAGGTACCCATTGCTACGTGTAGTCCGATCCATTTAACGTCGATGGCGCTCACTGGGGTGTGTACAGACTCCAGGGGGGAAGGGGGGGGGGCTCCTACAGCCCACGTGCAATATCACCCATGTCTTGGCTTCAAACAGGCTCTCGGCCTCAATATCAATATATCATTGCTGCGGCATGCAACCCGATCCATAACAAGGAAATCATCCTCACAGTCGGGTCCTTGACCCATCTTAGTCAAATAAATGCATAGCCAATCGGCCATGACATATTATCGGGATCTCAACCTTTTTATCCTTTTCTTATTTTAATATTCATGATTAAAACACAATTCTTTTATTCTTTCAATAGTAGAAAATATGACTAAGGGGTATATGATATGCACACAAGTGAGGTAAAACACATAAGGTTCCCTAAGGATTCTACAGGTCGGCACAAGGCCCCAAACATGACAATCAGCCCAAATTATGATGATAACAAATAATTTTCAGTCAAATATGCAGTAAAAATCAATAACCGGGACAGACTAAGTCATAGTCCCCCAATGGTGCTCTACCCTACGCTCATATCCGGCGTGCAAGTCACCTCCATACAGCAGTATGATGTGCATATCCGGGGTTTCAAACCCTCATGATATCATTTACAAATATTACTCACCTCGAACCGGTGAAATCTTTAGTTTGCGACGCCTTTCCCCCTCAAATCAGCCTCCATGCCCATCAAATCTAACCTAAACCACAAGGAATACATTATAATAAGCTAATAGAACATAACCCAGTTGAAAGAACTCGAAAATCCAAAAATACGAAGTTGGCAAAACCCGAGCCTCGGGCCCACTTCTCAAAAAATTACAAAATTTATATCACTGGACTCCTCGCCACGCCACGAGTCTATACATATCAAATTTACCAATATTGGAGTTCAACTGCCCCTTCAAACCCCACATTTAAACTCTCTTAAGTTTTAAGTCTTAACCTCCATTTTCAACCTTTAATTCCTTGAAATTCAGTGATTATTCCATATTTTACACCATAATAACATAATCTGAGTTCAATAATTTATACCTAGTGAAACCTCTCGAATTCTCTTCAAAAATCACCCAAGAATCCACCTAAGACGAAGTCCAAAATATTACTCTTCTCTTTTAAAAATCGTAAACCACTGTTCACTTAACCCAGGCGGACTTTCGCTTTTGCGGTTATTATACCACACCTACGGTCACCACATTTGCAACCAAACGACCACGTATGCGGTCTCACTTAACTCACTCGGGACCACTTATGCGGTCCAGAACCGCTTGTGTAACCCGCTTATACGAAACCTTGTCCGCTTCTACGGAAAGCCAAGCCTCCCCAGAGAACCGCTTCTACGACCCCTTAGCTGTGTCTGCGGAACTGCTTATGTTGTCCCTTTACTGCAGATGCGGAAATGACAGAGCCAACAATACAAACATGAAGCCAAACTCAAAAATTTCTCGTTTTAACTCCCGATCTCACTCCGAGGTCCCCGGGACCACAACCAACAGCACAGATATGATCTAATACCCTATCCAAACTCGCTCAAATCATCAAAACACTATCGTTAACATCAAAATCCTCAATTTTTATCAAATCAAAGCCTAAATTTCTTAAAAACTTCTGAATCGCACATTCAATCAAAAACCCGACATAACCACCTCCGAATGACTTGAAACTTTGCACACATATCCAAAATCGACTAACGGAGAAACTTCCACTCTCAGAATTCCATTCCGACCCTCGGATCAAAATCTTACCTATCAACCAGATATGGCCAAAATGCTAACTTCGCCAATTCAAGCCTAATTCTACATCGAGCCTCCAAAATCAATTCTGATCTCACTCCTAACTCACAAATCATCCCCCGAGGCTAACCAAATCACTGGAATTCACATCTGAGCCCTCTAACTATATAGTCAACTTCCGGTTGACTTTTTCAAAATAATCTTCCTTCTAAGAGGCTAAGTGCCTCATTTCCAACTAAAACCAATTTCATTCAACCCGATCAACTCAAATACTGATATTGGAACATAAAGCAACACAATAAGGGGGAAAGGGGGCGGGAACACATAAGACGACGGGTCGGGTCGTCACAGCTACATGTCACAAGTAAAATAATATTTAATTTCTATATACTTTGATCTTGAATTATGTATAGAATTTTTAGATTGACAGATAGCACTGGTGTTGTCGCAAAAAATAGGAGTAGCAATAAGACGTAAATCATAGTCAAGGAATTGATGTCTGATCCATAAAACTTATGTACAACAACTTCCAACAGCTAGGTATTCTGCCTTAGTTGTTGAAAGAGCAATACAATTTTGTTCTTTACTATGCCAAGATACTAAGGCATTTCCTAGTAATTGGCATGTTCCACTGGTGCTTTTCCTATCAATTTTGTCTCCTGCGAAATCAGCATCTGAAAAGCCTCTTAAGGAAAAATTGTTAGAAAGATTATACCACAGGCTGAATTCAGTAGCGCCAATTAAATATCTAATAAAAAGTTTAACAACAATCGAATGTGATTCATTAGGAGCTGACTAAAATCTAGCACATTTACATACACTAAATATAATATCTGGTAGTAGCAGTTAAATAAAGTAGAGATCCAATCATTCCTCTATACATGGTTTCATCAACCATTTTATCATTGTTGTCATCATCTAGCACAATAGTTGGACTCATAGGAGTGCCAATAGCCTTATTATTATTCATTCCATATTTTTTGATAAGCTCTTTGGTGTACTTAGTTTGGCTGATAAAAATTCCTTTAGGAGACTGCTTTATTTGAAGTCCAAGGAAGAATATTAGTTCTCCCATCATGCTCATCTCAAATTGAACTTTCATGAAAAGATCAAATTCTTCGCAAAGAGTAGTGTTAGGGCTACCCAAGATGATATCATTAACGTAAATTTGAGTAATGAGATTAAGAAAATTTGATTGCTTAATAAAAAGAGTGGTATCTATGTTATCTCATTTGAAACTATGATTCAAAAGAAAAGAACTTAACCTTTCATACAATGCTCGCAGAGCCTTGTTTGAGACAGTACATGACTTTAGTTAGCTTGTATATATGGTTTGGAAAAATGGAATTTTCTAACCCAAGAGGTTGCTTCAACTGGTCGAGTCTATTGATTAGCTGACTCACTTTGATGATCTTTTCCTACAATAACAGACTGTGGAGCACACAAATTTCCTCATCTTCAGGAACATGTTCCTTCATAGGGAGAGGGTTAGTATCAATAAAAATAACATGAATAGATTCTTAAATGCATAAGGTTCTCTTATTGTAAACTCTATAAGCTCTACTTGAGGGATAGTAACCAATAATATAACCTTCATCATTTTTCAGATCAAACTTACCCAAATTATCCTTTCCTTTGTTATGAACAAATTATTTGCATCCAAAAGGATAAAAGTAGCTAGTGTTTGGTTTTTACCATTCCATAGTTCATATGGAGTCTTTTTCAGAATATGACGAATGAGATATCTGTTAATAATATGACACACTGTACTTACAACTTCTGCCGAGAAATGATGAGGTAAAGAGTTTTCCACTATCATTGTTCTTGCCATATCCTGCAAGGTTCTATTGTTTCGCTCTACTACACCATTATGCTGAGGAGATCTAGGTGAAGAGATATTGTGGGAGATTCCTTGATCATTGCAGATGTTTTAAAATGCTCTGCTTTCAAACTCTCTCCATGATCACTCCTGATTGTAGAGATGTAGTAACCCTTCTCACGTTGAACCTTCTTACAAAAGACTTCAAAATTCTTTAAGGCATCATCTTTACAATTAAGAAATGTAACCCATGTAAATTTAGAGTAATCATCTACAATGACAAAAGCATATTACTTACCTCCAATACTAGCAGTCCTAGTGCGACCAAATAAATCCATATGCAACAGTTGAAGAGGTTTAGAAGTTGAAATAATGTTTTTTACTTTGAAAGAGGATCGAGTTTGCTTTCCTAATTGACATGCATCACAGATATAATCTTTTGAAAAATCCAATTTTGGAAGACAAACGACAAGATCATATTTTGAAAGTTTTTGAATGTTGTGCATGCTTGCATGCCCAAGTTTCCTATACTATACTCAGGGATTTTCAGTTATAGAAGAAAGACAAATTTGATCCCTAAATTTTTTATGTTTTTGATAGTATCGACATTTCTTTCCCTATTACTAGAGAGAAGGATATTACCTGATTCGTCTTCTATAAACCGGCCATATTTCTTAAAATTAACCTGATAATCATTGTCACATAGTTAACTGATGCTAAGAAGATTCTATCCGAGTTCATCCACTAAGCAAACTTCATCCACATCACATGTAGAGCTTAAAGGAACATTTCCAACATCAATAACATTTCCTTTGGATTTGTCACCAAAAATAACTATTCCTCCATCTAGCTTGGTGACTGTTTTGATCAATTGTTTATTACCCATCATATGTCAGGAGCACGCACTATCGAGATACCATTTTCCTTTTTGATTATTTTTGCGGTGTTCCTGCAAAATAAGATTACTTATTTCTAGGTACCCAAGCCTGCTTGGGTCCTGACTGGTTAGATTTTTGAAAGTTAGTTTGATTTGAAGATTTTGGTCTCCAAATCTACCTCCTGATGTTTTTGAACCTGCAATGATTTGAGGCGTGACCTCTTTTACCACAATTGGTTCAAGATGAGCTGTTGAAGTTTCTAGAATTATTCTCACCTTTAATTCTATTCCTGCAATTGTTAGTGCTATGGCCATTTTTACCAAAAAAGGAGCATGCTATTTTATTTCTAACAGGAACGTTATGATCAGGTTTGACTGAACTAGAACTTGGGAATTTTTGTAGACCATTAAATAGAATCTTGAGTTCATTTACTTATTCTTGAAGTATATCACGTTCAATTTCGCATACTTCTACTTTCAGGGCCCAATCCTTCTTTTCTCTTTCTTTTTCTCTCTTGACTTTTCTGAGTTCATTTACTAATCTTTCAACGTCTACAAGAGCATTACCAACACATTCTTGAAGTTAATAACAAGATGGATATAAATGAGTACATATCTTCCTAGTTCCTTCATCCAATGGTGAACATGGTCTTCTTGAATCATCTTCTTCATCATTGCTGTCTGTCATTAGTCCAAGTTTATCTAATTCTTCATTGTCTCTAAGAGCCATAAACACATGTTGTCAATTTCCTCATGATCAGATACCTCCTCATCACTACATGCTCCAAAAACTTTCTTCTTTTGCACATTTATGCTAAGTTTCCTGTTTAATTCAGGATAGTCAGCTTGAATGTGTCCGAGATTTTCATATTCATAACATCTTCCATTATTTTTATTCGTTGCTCACCCTTCCTTTTTTTAAATTAAACTTATCTCTTATGTAGTTTTATTTCTTCTCATCATGTTGGTCACAACTTGTGTATTGGAATATTTTGATCTTGTTCTCCTCCTTCTATTTCATCTTCATTGTTAGGTTCATCCATAGTTGCCTTAAAAAGCAATGATTTCCTTTTTCTCTTGAATTTGTCTGTCAAGATGAGTTTTCTCAAAAGCAATCAAGTCTCCTATGAGTTCATCATAGGATATTTTGACATTCTAAAGCAATAACTTTTGATTGTCGAATTGTAGGTAGAATTCTGAAGATCACTTTTAATGTGTCTTCCAAATGATTTGAGGTCTCCAAGGATTTGGTTGAATCTAAAAAAAATTTCTTCAATAGATTCTCCATCCTACATGTGAAATAATTCATATTCCCTAACTAGGAGATTTATTCTAGTCCCTTTCACTTTGTTGGTTCCTTCATAAGTGACTTCTTGTTTATCCCATTTTTTTCTTCTCAAAACTGGATATTTTTTCATATTCTTCTCCTTTGATGGAATTTTACAATAGGTTTTTTTTATTTTTCATTTACAGTGATAACAACAAATTATTCATCAGTGTGATCGTCCAAATCCAGAGTATCAGCTGATGTGATGATTTCACCACTTGCATCCTTCGTGGGAGAAATCGGAAGATTTCACCTTTTTATCACACGTCGTACTTTGATGTCGTATCACATGGTATATGTCTCCATGCAAACATTCTAATGCGAAAATTCTGACCGTCGAAGTAAGGAAGTAGAACTTGAGAGGTTCCTTCTTGAACGAGAGCACCGACAATATTGTTGGATCCCATTATTCTTTTTCTCGCTGGCGGTAAAGCATAGATTGCGAGCCTGCTCTAATACCAATTGAAAGTACAAGGGGAGGGGGGAGGCGGTGAATTATTGCCTAATTAAAATTTAGTTGACTAATATAGGTATTAGTTGACTAACCGCAAGACAAAAAGAGTAAAAGCAATAAATAACAATAGTAAGACATAAAAGTTATACTAGTTCGGTACCATTGTGGTACATACATCTAGTTCCCTTGGATCATAAGGGCTCCCTAAAGTTCCTTGAATAAAGTTACAAGATTGATGTTTTTTTTGTTTACCACCAACGTATAGAATCAACAATTGAGTTCTAATCAATTGATACAACTTTTCTTTGTACTCTTGATCTCTCTATCATTGAGGCACTAATGACTTAAAATTACAGTGTTTGAACTGAGAAGTAGATAGAGAGTGTAAGAAAAAAAAAGAGTGTTGTAGTGCTTTGATATGCGAGAACATGATGGTTACAAATGATTAGAACTGCCCTTTATACAGTAGAGGAATTCCACTTATGGTACAATTCTAATTATAGAAGAAAATCCTATGATTAGCTAAAGAATCGTTCTTGATTTGATCCGTTCCGAGATTTCCGCCATGATCCTCGACCAGTCACGCTATCTCGCCTTTCCGTTATTTCGATATCTTCGGTCTTGCTCAATATCTATCGCGTTTGATCTCGATCATTACAAGTCTCGATCTCGACATGTACTTCGAGTCCTGCACTTAGTACCTTATCCTCATGTCTCTCTGATAAACTACTGGGCCGATCCTCGATCCATCCCCTAGTCTATGTTAACTAGTAAAATCGGTTGGGGCCGATTTAAACGTATACATTAGCTAAAAGCAATAATTTGAAATCATCTATTCCATATTGCAAATTTATTTAGGCGTGATTCCTATGGATGAATTCAAGATAATTCGAGCTATTCTCTAACGTGTAAACACTGTAAACTTTAAAGTGCTACCATGTGTAATGTGCTGCGAATATGCGAGGTACCATGCTTATTGAAGAAGAATTGTGAAATAAAATAATACAATGGTACGAATATTTGTCAACTTCCAATTTAATATGGTCCCTTAATTAAAACATGATGTGATCTATATATATATATAGTATATATATATATAGTATATATATATATATATATATATATATATATATATATATATATATATATATATATATATATATATATATATATCAAACTAGTATACTGTCGATGCTACTACTACTACCACATTCTAGAGAGAATACTTTGAAAAAAAAGGAAAGGGAAAGCTGAAGAGCCATGGGAGTACAAGCTCAAGTCAACCAGTTTTGGTTCCATCTTTTCATCCTCTTCTTCTCCATCTCCGTCTCCTCTATTTCTGGATCCGTAAGCCGCCCTCACTACTTCTCACTCGAGTTTAAGTTTTATGCATTAATGATGTAGATAATATTTACACCATTTGATCACTTAAAATATAATTGCTAGTAGTTCTATTTATATGTATTGTTCATAATCTAGCCTAAAATAAATAATAAATACAACTTGTTATGACTTATAGGATTAATAGGTTAAACTACAATGATAATGTAAATTTCTTTAATTTTTATACTCCTGGCTCCTAGGAAATTAGAACTCCTGATTTGTAGGTTGTACCTTTTGAATAACACCTATCATCCATTCCATATACTCATTCCCTTTTTTTTTTTTTTGGGAAATGCATGATTTATTAATTTTTTCTGGGATGGAAACAAAATGCAGGAGCCAGATTGTGTATACACAGTTTACGTCCGAACGAGTTCAATAATAAAGGGTGGAACCGATTCGATCATCAGTTTGACTCTCTACGATGCATACGGGTACGGTATTAGAATTAAGAACCTCGAGGCTTGGGGTGGGCTTATGGGCCCAAATTACGACTATTTCGAGAGAGGAAACTTGGACATCTTCAGTGGACGAGGCCCATGTTTGACTGGGCCTGTCTGCAAAATGAACTTGACTTCCGACGGAACAGGCAAAGGCCACGGTTGGTACTGTAACTACGTGGAGGTCACTGTCACCGGAGTCCATAAAGTATGCAACCAACAGAATTTCGAAGTGGAACAGTGGCTTGCTACTGATGCGTCGCCTTATCAGCTCACGGCCATTAGAGACAACTGTAAGAAGTCCAAGTCCGATGAGAAACTGTCCATCTCCGGTGAGAATTTGCCAGTTGCTGATAATGAATCCATTCCTGATGTCGCTGTAATTTGATTCATCATTTATTGGGCTTTATTGGGCCTGAGCCCACATTATATTACGATTAGTGTGTGAATTTAATCAGGGGCAGGAAAGACAATTGATACGGGTCAACGTTGCTCTGTTGTTGTTGTTTGAGTGTAGTAGTATTGAGTATTAGAGAAGACAATGCAGTAAATATGTATGTTGAATAACACGGCCCCAATATTAATGTCATGAGTACGACACTTCAGAAAAATAAGAGCTTGTCTCTTGATTATTGTTTATGCTATGGTTTCACGTGCTATAAAATTATCATTTTATGTGCCTTAACTAAAGACGGGTAACGTGGTGGTAATGGTTAGGAAAGTTAAGGTTTTTAATTGTTTTAAAATTGAATAACAATTAAACTTATAATGTGATTTTAAGGATACATGATTTCACTTAATAGCGATTAATAAATGTAAATATTAGTAATATAAATTAACAATAGGATAAAGCTAACCAGTGTTTGAACGAAATTTAATCCTCAAGCTGATTTGCGCAAGAACCCTTAAAATATAACAAGCTGATGAACAAGTATATATGAACTAAAGAAAAGGCGTTATGTTGCTTTGGTATCTCATAGTTTAAGATGTCTACAAAATGATTAGAACACTCTTTATATAGTAGAGGACTTATATCTATGGTACAATTTTAATCAGGGAAGTAAATCCCAAGATTAGCCTAAACAATTACCCTTGATTTTGATCTTTCTCAGGATTTCCACCACGATCTTCGATCCATCACGAATATCTCGCTTTTCTGTTATTGCGCTTTGCTCGAAGTCTACCTTATTTGTTCTCGATCGCTACTAGCCTCGAACTCGTCATGCACCTTGATTCTCGAACTCGACACCTTGCCTTTGTGCTATGGTCTGACCTACTACGAGGAAGACCTTCGATGCAACTCTATCATCTTGAGCAGATAGAAAAATCGGGTAGGCCCGGTTTAACTGTATATAGATAGTCCCCTCGTTTTTTGGAATGTAATGAGAAGAAACGAATTGAGCCTTCGATTTTGTACCTCGACCTGTCATGAAGTCATCCTTGTGACGCAAGCGATCAAAATGTCCCATCGGTATAGTTTCCAAAGTCATTAATAAGCTTCAATTGGTGGTCGCCCACCAGTGCATTTTGAACTATCACCGTGAATCCCTTAAATTGGCCGTTTTTCTTATTGATTCAATCTTTACTTTCAATTTCTTCTAATCTCTTGAGCTTTTTACCTCTTTTAGTTCTTCCTTTTTAAAAATCCCCGAGGTTTGTTGATAATTCCTTTTCAAATTCCAAGTCATGTCATCTCCCTTCTCTCTTTAAACTCACACTAAAATGGCAAAACCATCAAAAATTATTCGTGAAAAGGGAAACGCTTCCTCATCGTGGTCGGCCGGCGATAAAATATCGGTGGAGCCGCCCCCTGAGGAGTGTGTTCCTGGGGGGTATCCTCACTTTCGACTTCAAAGTCGAGAAAAATTTATCGGTCCATGTGAGCCAATGTCGAGATACGTATGCTCGATAACTAAGGTTTAACTTGAGCAGGTGTAGAAAGACTATCATTGGGAAGACAAAGAGGTGGTGATTCCGGCCTACGAAGAAGACATCACTACCCATGTGGAAGGGTCTCTAAGTGTTTACACTTACCTTTTATGCTGGGCCCCGTCGATCCCGTCATCATCATTTTTGCCGTCAATACCAAATAACCCTAGGTCATCCATCCTTCTTTTTGGTGGATTGTTATTCTGCTCCAATTCTTCGCGAGCAATGTTGAGGGGATGATTTTCACCCTCGATCACCTCATCAGGTTGCACAACCCTCGTCTCTATCGAGGCGGATTAATAAGACTTCAGTATCATGCTACCAAGGTGTTTTTCTCAAGCATAGATGAGGACAAGGATCGAGGATAGATATAACGGTTCGTTCGAGTGAAGACTTCCAACCTGATCCTGGTTGAGAAGCTGCCATTTCCCGAGAAATAAAATATGAACCGTAAGTACAATCCCACTTATAACTTCCATTTATTGTTTTGTTTCCTTTGCTTCTTCTCATCGGCGTCCATTTCTATGATGTAGTGGTCTCTTGGATGCTCGGTACAATTCCTAACCTCGAGAGCTGGGTTTGGAACTTCGACCTTTTTGTACGATGAGCGCTCATGGAGCAATTTGGCAATGGGCCGATGAGAGGCCAAAAATCATGGTAAGCCCCTTTTCATGTATCTAATGATTTTTCACTAAAATGTTTCTTTTCATGCTCCCTTGATTTCCTTTCATACATGCCTCGTACAAAATGTTGTCAAGTTAACTCAATGCCTATATTTCTATGGAGTTAAGATTAACAAGAACGCATTTACAGTTTTCTGTATTTTAACCAAACAAGACAAGTGGGTATATGTCTATCCCAATTGCAAATCCGTTCCCCGAGGCCCGGGTTCAAGAACCTGCCCTATTTAATTCTATATGCAACCTAGAATTCTCACTTTCGAGTTCAACTCTAGATTCGTAGATAGTGCGTCACTGTTAGCTACGTAGCAAAATAATTAATAACATAATTAAATAAACAACCTAAGATGATAAACAAACTTTATCAAATTAAACCTCAAACAACAACGTTCATGTTTTACGCGTGACCCTAGAATAATGGATTTTAGCCACTCATACTATTGTTCATCATAATTAGATTCAATTTCATCACAATTAGCAAAAACAAATAGAAGAAAAGAAACTTGATGATCCAAATCCCTCCTTGCCTCTCTATGTCTTGCTTTAGCCTATGAAAACTTTTATAAAACTCCTTTGGGCGAGCTTGACCTTATATATGTTAAGTGAATTTTTTTTTCAGATTTCCACTTTTGCCCCGAGTGATCAGTCGCCTAATTTTGGACTAACGCTGCGGCGCATTTGGTCGTGCTAGTTTCTTAAGTTCTGTCTTGGCCGCGCATTATTTAGCGTTGCACCTCATCTGGCAGCGCTAGCCTAACTGTGTTGTGGCCTAGATTTTTCCTTATCTTCAATCACACTCGGCTCCGAGGGGTCTTTGTTGCTCCAAAATGGCTCCCAATCACATTTTCTCGCATAATATAAGCTCTTTAACCTGAAATATACACAATTCACAATTAGAGCCCATATTTCATCAATTAATCATAATATGACCTTGGGATATAATTAAGCGAAGGCATAAATAGTAGCTAAATCATCTAGATTTTGCTTATTATCACCCCGCAATATTACGTTAATGTTACGCTCCGCAATAGCATATAACGACGACGTTATGCCTTGTAGTATTGTACGCTGAATTTGTCATAAGATAATTGACATCTGTTCAAGGACAAGATTATTTAGAGATTATAAGTATCATGCTATTTTCAAGTAAGTGACAAGTAAATTCGTGAAGGTGAAAGGTTACGCGAATCGAAGAGATGAGTTTCGTTGATGTTTGTCGATTTGGGATAATATACGGTCCGAGTTTTAATACCTGATATTTATGGTCTAGTGCCATATATGATACCGCATGACCATAATAGTAAGATATATAAAATGTGTTAAAAGTAAGTAGTACGTTAAGCAATTTAAAGTAATTCTTAATTATGTGAATAATTGAATTAATTAATAATCTTGGTGGAAAAATTAACTAAGAAATTAAGATTTTGGATAAGGCCAAAGGGCCCCACGGTGGAAGCCCACAAATTCCAAAATTTTGACTCGTAAGTCACCTTTCAGGTGGCACAAATTTGTGAAGTTTAGTGACACCAAGTCTACAAAGTGGAGCTCACACCACCAAGACTTAAAAGTCTTTCTAATTCACAAAATTACTCTTACAACTGCTATGTAACGTGTAAGGCTTCATCAAAGATAAGAATTCACATTAGCAACGTGAATGGCTACAATATTTCATACAAAGACTAGTTAATACTATAACAACATGGGATTTGCGATTTTAAGGGAACATGGTACAATCTTTCTCACGAATATCTCATATGGATTTTCCCCTACTTCGATGCGCAGTTACCTACTTCGATCCGCCTTTATGCCTTTTATCACAAAAGAAGTGTGTTCAAAGAATTGTCAAGAGAATCGGTCCAGGTATGTTAAGGCTATCACTTCTTTCTTTTTGGCGTGATCTATACGGCACGAACGAAATGAGCAAATGCACAACTTCCATAAATGACATTATATAGAAGTATTAGAGATGTCTATGTTCTTGAATTCCAATATGTCTTATTATTTTATCGTTTTTTCATGGGTCTCAGAAAATACGTAAGTTGATAAAGTTTGTTTCATGATATTAATCAGAGGTATAATGGTCTTATAAAGTTCCGAGAGATTTTATTGACGTAATTCTCATGCATTGCATTCATTTATACATGTACATTGACCCATGACTAGATAATGTTATATACGCATGTATATGTACATGGGATTTGGGAGAAGGTTATGGCGTAATATAAGTACCATCACCTGATCAACTGGTAGACGTTGATAATTTTGCCCACAATGGCCGAGATAATATGATGGGATGCCCTCAGAGGCTTAATGATATTATGAACACATGTACCTATGCACAATATGATATTTATACGCATATGCATGACACTATAAGTATTTCATGATTTACAGAATTGTCTAGACTTACAGGTTGAGTTATTTACTTCATGTTTCTTCCATGTCTTTTATATAATTATTTATGTGTCTTACATATTCGGTACATTATTCGTACTGACGTCCTTTATTGGGGACATTGCCTTTCATGCCCACATGTCCCGATAGACGGGTCAAGAGTCCTCGAATTAAGCTATCAGCTCAGCATAAGATGTTGATGCACTCCATTTGCTCCGAAGTTGCTTATTTGGTATATATAAGTAGGACATGTATTGATTGGTGTCACACCTCTTTTTTACGCACCCGCAAGGACGCGAAGAGTTTTTCCAATTAAAGGACAATCGAGATGGGATTTATTTTAATTACTTCAGAGTCGCCACTTGGGAGATTTTATGGTGTCCCAAGTCACCGGTTAAATCCCGAATCGAGGAAAAGAATGACTCTATTTAACAGTCCGCGAACCAGAAATCCGGATAAGGAATTCTATTAACCCGGGAGAAGGTATTAGGCATTCCCGAATTCCGTGGTTCCAGCACGGTCGCTCAACTGTCTTGTTTGGCTTATCTATCTGTTTTTTACAATTATGTACTTAGTGCAAGCTAATACCCCTTTACCGCTTTTATTATTGGTTATGATTTACGAAAGAGAAAGTTGCTTAAAAATATGCTTTCGAATCGCGTCACATGAAATGCACCCGGATCCTCAACATATTCTTATTCAACATTTCGGGGTTTGGATTTGGGTCACATGAAATGCACACCCGTATAAAAAAGGTAAAACTAAAATATGCGCCTGGATTGACTACTTATTTACATTTGTCGAGAAAGGCGTGATATTCGTTAAGAAACGACGCATCTCGAAACCTAAGTATTTATATGTACATTTATGACGGCTAGGTGATTAATGTAACTATTGGGCGAGGCGTACCTTTGATTCAAATCTAAAGCGAACTACATCTCACTGTATCTTACTTAAGAGTTGATTCCAAATTACTTAAAACTTGCTACGAACCACATCACATGAAATGCGCCTGTGGTTCTTAACATGCTTTGTTTACTCTTGCCCGAAATTGGGGTCGGGTCACATGAAATGCACCCCCGACTCTTTTTAATCTAATTACGTCATTCCGTTGAGTAACAACTCTCTAGCTAATCTTGCTTGTGACATAAGGTCTATCATTTAACAGGTTTGGAGATTACACACATGAGTAGGGAAGATTGAATAGAGATACGAAGACTAATTCAGGTTTACATGCTTATCTAACGACAATGTATCTTTGGTCTAGCTACATTTCCCATAACAAAACTAGCAATACAAATTTAATTAGACAGAAACAGAATGTAATCAAGCATAGACTTTGAACGACTACATGATTCAACAGACTTCAAACGTAAACTTCAGGCTTCATTCTTTTTGAACCAGGGAATTACAATAACAGAGATGTGTACCTGGAATGTGAAAGAACAAAGAAGAGTGAGCGATGGTAATGCCGCAACAGTAACAGGAACAGTAGCAGCAACAACAACACCCAATAGACCAGTTACAACCAACAACCAACAGTGATCGAACTTTATCAATCACTGAACTAGTGACTAGAGCTCGAACCCAGGCAACAATAGACAACCAAGCAGCAACAAAACAATGTAACAACAGCAACGACCAGTGGCAGCACTCAACCAAACCAATAGCAAACACTACCAGTGGCAAACAATGGACCAACAGTCACTTAGACCAACAAACAGTGACAAACTGGATTGACAGCCCCAAAACTAGCCAAGCAGCACCACTATAGACACACACAACAACCAGCAGCAACACAACAATGAAATAACAGCAACAACTAAACCAGGCAGCAACCAAATGGACCAAACAGCAACCCAAAC
This sequence comes from Nicotiana noctiflora, assembly GCA_032618575.1. Classification (NCBI taxonomy): domain Eukaryota; kingdom Viridiplantae; phylum Streptophyta; class Magnoliopsida; order Solanales; family Solanaceae; genus Nicotiana; species Nicotiana noctiflora. The sequence goes on from JASVEL010009948.1 coordinate 137,934, forward strand.
GATGGACCAACAGCACCAAATCGACCCAGGCAGCAACACACATACAACACAGCTAAGAACAAAAGCCCAGCACTACCAATAACAACAAGAACAACACCCAACCAGCGACCAAATCTCAGACACTGGATCAAAACCACGAAACAGTCCAGACCAATGAAACAATAGCTTCTTTTGTACCTTTGTATCTGTTTTTCTCCCTAGTTATGACTATGATTTTTGCCCTCCAGGTGTTCTACTTATCACACTCTATGTTTTTGCTCTCAAGGTACTGTTTTGCCCTACCAGATGCTCTCAAAATCAGTATGTATCTCTCAATGTATGAATGTGCTACTGTTTTTACTTCCAGGATGCTCTCAAGTCTCTCTCTATAATGTCTCTATAGTGTGTGTCTCTGAAAAATCTCCCCATGTATTCTCCATCTCTCCCCTTTTATAGCTGAAACCAACACTTATCAGGGCCAAAAAGCATCAGGGAATACATCTGCCCATCCCTCTCTTTGCCCAGCCCATCCCCTCTCTGTTTCCAGCCCACTGTCCCTGAACTTCCACTATCCCTTGTCCATGTATGGACTTTATTAATTAACTATGGTTTCTGCCCAGACAAGGCTAAGTGCCCTGCAGTGACAGCAGACTCCACTGTCCAGCTTCATGTGCAGGGCACCAGGGATATTTCAAAGATGCTAACACCTAATTTCCTAGTCAGCTAATTCCCATCCTAAGTTCAGTTTCAATCAAACACTCCAATTCAATTCACAAGTGTTATTCACTGTCTGGGATATCAAACAAATCGACCTATGCAGCTAATCGACGACATTTAATCAACTACAACATATAACAATGGTAACAAATCAATTACCAAACAGTGATTCTGAAAGTCTCGGCAAAAAATGAAAACCAAAAATTCGACGACGCCAAGCGAAACGAATAACTATCCTATGACAAACACATTCGAACAATTAACAGAATGCAACTTGACCAAATAAAAGTCTTTGGGGATGAAGAACAAAAACTGAAAAACTAAAGCACGAGGACCAAATTCAATTGATTAACAAATGGAATATGAAGAAATAAAGGAAGAAATACCATAAGAGAAGACCAACTCTGCATTTGAACGGACCCGGACCTGTCTTGGGTTCAATTCGAACTTGGGATTCAACTTGGACTTGGGTTCTTCGTTTTTGAGGCCAATGGACCTTAATTGAGATGTTTTCAGTAATGAAAACATCCCAATTAAGGTCTATTAGACCTCAATTAGGAAGAAATCGGCATCTAGGGTTCATGGCCGAGATTTGGGGCTTTTACAACCCTGGTAAGATTCGAGCTAAACCAAGGCCGGTGGGGGTATGAGGGAGGCGAGGGGAGGCTATGGTGTGATTTTGGTGAGGTTTGGCATGAATGTCAAATTCCGGCGACCTTCGAACAAATATTCGAGACGCTCGAGCGATATTCGAGGTTAATGGAGGCCGGGATCGTGATGGGGGAGGTGAGGGGAAGGGTTTGGCATTGGTTTGGTGGCGATTGGCCTACCGGAACCGCCGTGAGGCGATTTCCGGCAGGCGGAGGAGGGCGGCGTTACACCGGGTGTTTGAGAGCTCTGAGGGAGATGAAGGGAGAGGGGGGGTCTGGCTTGGGGGGCGGGGTATGGAATGAGGAATATATACCGGAGATGAGATTGAATCCTGATCGTTGGATCATTTACGATCAACGATCAGGATCCCCTCACTTAAACCAAACGACGTCGTTTGGTTAAATCATAACCTGAGTGTATGTTGAAATTAAAGGATTAATCTGGGCCGTTGGATTATAAGATCCAACGCCAGATCAAGTGTTACACAGGCATGAAGCTGGACGGGTATGGGATTCGTTTGGGCCTGGGTTGGAAGAAATCCGATTGGGCCTGGCTTTTAGACTGAATTTGGCCCAGCTCGGATCTTCATGCTATATTATATGCATATGTGTATATATATATATATATATATATGTATGTATACATATATATATATATATACACACATATGTATATACCAACCTATAACACCGCTGTTTTTACTACAATTAACGCACACAATTACATATTACCCAAAAAATGTAAATCACATGACTTCGATATCAAACACTGAAAATGCAAAGCCTAGCATATATTTTTGTATTTTTAATTTAAATAAATAAACGTGCACACAAAAGATAAAATTAATACAAAATCACACAAATCATGCCCAACACGAAACTATTTTTATTTTGAATTTTCTGGGAGTACTTCTCGAGTAAGGCAAAAATCACGTGCTCACAGATGCCCCTCTTTGCGCGTAAACACGCAGAGTTTTCGTGCAAAGATAAATGAGCGGATATAAGCGATTTTTGCCTATCCGAACACTCCGTATGAAGCATTTTGGAAAAGTTTTGACCGAACCTTGCTTCAAAGGTCTCCTACATATCCCCGGCTAAAAGGGAATCAGGTCAATGTAGTTCGGGAAGTTCTGGTAGCTGAGACTACCATGCCTGTTGCGATCTCGCTGTTACTGCTATTGCCGCTGTTACTGCTGTTACCACTGCTTAACTGATTTCCTTGTTACACCGCGCTAAGCAACAAAACAAGAAGCTAGACTAGGTTACAGTACTACAAGTTCTTATCTATCCTTTTTAACTTGATCTTGTCGCGCTCCTTGCCATCTTGTCCGACTTTGGCGTTCCTTCTGATGCTTCGTCTCTTCTTACGAACTTGGATTCATGCCGAAGATTTCTGTTACATTCTACCGCTTTCCTCTACCGAATTAAAACAGATCGCCACTCCATTCTCCAGGCGGGCTCCCCGACTTCAACTACTACTTCAAAATTAAATCGCCACTCCATTCTCCAGGGCGGGCTCCCCGACTTCAACTACTACTTCAAAATTAAATCGCCACTCCATTCTCCGGGCGGGCTCCCCGACTTCAACTACTACTTCAAAATTAAATCGCCACTCCATTCTCCGGGCGGGCTCCCCGACTTCAACTACAACTTCAAAATTAAATCGCCACTCCATTCTCCGGGCGGGCTTCCCGACTTTCAACTACAACTTCAAAATTAAATCGCCACTCCATTCTCCGGCGGGCTTCCCGACTTCAACTACAACTTCAAAATTAAATCGCCACTCCATTCTCCAGAGGCGGGCTTCCCGACTTCAACTACTACTTCAAAATTAAATCGCCACTCCATTCTTCGGGCGGGCTCCCCGACTTCAACTACAATTTCAAAATTAAATCGCCACTCCATTCTCCAGGCGGGCTTCCCGACTTCAACTACAACTTCAAAATTAAATCGCCACTCCATTCTCCAGGCGGGCTTCCTGACTTCAACTACAACTTCAAAATCAAATCGCCACTCCATTCTCCAGGCGGGCTTCCCGACTTTCAACTACAACTTCAAAATTAAATCGCCACTCCATTCTCCAGGCGGGCTTCCCTGACTTTCAACTACAACTTCAAAATTAAATCGCCACTCCATTCTCCAGGCGGGCTTCCTGACTTCAATTACTACTCACTGATTTTCATCCTATCTTGATTACCTTCCTTTGCCTTTTGTACCATATCCTTGTTCCTCTGCATTACCTCTCGGACCACCTTCACTTCTGAATTATCCCGTCTTGGAATTGCTTTCCCCTAGGTCGTGTTACTTTTCTTCTGGCTGCTGGGGATATTTTTGGAACTGTTTACTCGCCTGCTGGGGGTGATGCTGCTGAGGAAGTATTCTTTGTTTCCTTCACCCCTCATTCTCTTCCTTCTTCCCCTACCTCTTCTGGGACTCACGCTTTTGTTTCCTTGATCAAATTATAGGATGTAATACCGCTGGGGGAATCTCGAAGCCATTTTTCTTTTTCCAATAACTGCTGGGGATGATACCAGGCTCAAAGATCACCCCATCTTGTGTTGCTTTCTACACTTATCCTCTGAGTCTTGCTTTCCGGAAAATTTTCGCAACAAGAGAAAATTTTCTGCCCCAGTGTGATAAACTTCTGGACGGTATGCTTTTCTGCCGTCGGACCCTCTTTTCCTGCTTTAAATCAAAGAAAAATTGTTAGTTTCAAAATGCCGCGAGTGGTCGTGCCACTCTTGTTGAGGCCATTCTCTTTCAGCCGCTTGGCCTCTCTCGAACTTTGAGGACGACGTTGACGCTTGCTTGGGAAGATGCTTTTTCCACGAACGAACTCTCATCTTTCCTTTTATTCCACTCTTTGGTTTGGTCGGACTCTTTTTAGCCGGTGATCTGTTGCGTGAAATCATCCTTCGGACATGCCACATGTGTCCATCATACTCCATAATTCTTGCGAACCTTCCACTCAGCCTGTCATCCCAATCTCACTATCGTAACGACTTCTGTCTCATTGCCTTGTTCCATGCCTATTCACTTTCAATATACTGCTTTGGGAGACTTGGTAGTAAGCTTTGAAAAATCAATTTTCGAAAATGAAAGAAAAGAAAAGGATACTGACCGCAAATGACAAAAGAAAGGAAAAACTTTTCTGAACTCAGAAATAGGAAAACTTATCTGAATGTGTGCCTGATCCAATGTTATGCCGCGCCTTTGAGATTAAACTACCCAGTCTATTCATGTCAATCACTTTCCGATACCGCGTCCTGCTAGAGGTAAACGGATGTCCCAACCTTGTCTCCCGCAGACATCTTGTAACCATCTTGTCTTGTCACCTCACAGTGCCCTTCAAAGGGTTTTCACTAATGAGATTCTCTCATTTCTCTCTATCTCCCGTCGCCTTAGCGTGCCCGTAAAGGTTTTCACCGTAAGACTCTCTCATTTTATTTCTCTCAACTTCCTTCGCCTTAAGGTGCCCTCGAGGGTTTTCACCGTTAAGACTCTCTCATTTACGTTCTCTTTCCCTGCGGCGGGGTATCACCCCTGAGATTCCTTCTAGAGCGTTATCCCCTTTCGGCTTGTGCATCCTGGATTCAATCGAGGGTCGGGATGTCACTCTTGGCTTTTGTTCACATGACTTGGCACTTCTCAAATACTGATCGAGAGGTCTTTCTGGTTCTTAATATGGTTTCCGCGCGTGAGGCTGAAGAAAGGGGTTTAGCCTCAACGGTTAGCTTATTACAACTTTCGGAATCCACACTATCTTTCCAACGAAACAATGACTTCTGCCCCAGTTTTGTTGCTTGGGGGATTTTTTGATTTTTATTTTATTATGACCGAGCCGTGTGGCGCCTACGTATCCTTCTTGAGGAATCAGGTCGAACGTAGTTCACTTTTTCTTGTATTACTTTTTTGTTTCTTTTCTATTCTGTTACACATCTTCCTTGATGATTCCGAAAGAGGGTATATGCAAGAATAATTAAGGCTCAAATGGGGAAACAAAGGTTAAAGTGTTTGGGTAGTAGAAAAATTGCCTCTGTCATTTCATTCTCCGAAAAATGCCAAATACACACAAACGAAACCAAACGTTGACAAATGCATTAAAGAATTACACATAATATCTCTTAACCGCATCAGAATTGATAGCCATATCGGTGCATCTTCCCTCGACATCAGTCAGACATAGAGCGCCGTTGGATAATACTCTAGTCACCACAAAAGGTCCCTGCCAATTTGGAGCGAACTTGCCTTTCGCTTCGGCCCTGATGGGGTAGAACCCTCTTCAGCACATGCTGTCCCACTTCAAATCTCCCGGGACGTACCTTCTTGTTGTATGCTCTCGCCATTCTCCTTTGATACAATTGGCCGTGACATACTGCTGTCAATCTCTTTTCATCGATCAAGCTCAGTTGCTCTAATCGGGTTTTGACCCACTCGTCGTCGTCAATCTCAGCTTCAGCGACAATTCGGAGGGACGGAATCTCAACTTCTGCGGGTATTACTGCTTCAGTCCCGTATACCAACAAGTAAGGAGTTGCACCTACCGAGGTCCGGACGGTAGTGCGATAACCCAACAGCGCAAATGGTAGCTTTTCATGCCATTGCCTAGATCCTTCTACCATTTTCCTCAATATCTTCTTTATGTTCTTGTTTGCCGCCTCGACCGCACCATTTGCTTTTGGGCGATACGGTGTGGAATTTCGGTGTGTAATCTTGAACTGTTGACATACCTCTTTCATCAATCCACTGTTAAGATTTGCACCGTTATCCGTAATGATCATCTTTGGAATTCCGAACCTACAAATGATGTGGGAGTGTACGAAGTCCACTACCGCCTTCTTGGTCACTGATTTGAATGTTTTGGCCTCTACCCACTTGGTAAAATAATCAATCGTTACCAGAATGAACCTGTGACCATTGGAAGCCGCAGGCTCAATAGGTCCAATAACATCCATACCCCATGCGACAAACGGCCATGGTGTGGACATTGTATGCAATTCAGTCGGCGGAGAATGAATCAAATCTCCGTGTATCCTGACACCGATGGCATCTTCGCACGAAACTTATACAATCCCGCTCCATAGTGAGCCAATAATATCCCGCTCGAAGAATCTTCTTTGCCAATACGTATCCGCTCATGTGTGGTCCGCAAACTCCCGAGTGTATATCCGTCATAACTGTTGTGGCTTGACTTGCATCTATGCATCTCAATAATCCCAAGTCTGGGGCTCTTTTGTAAAGCACCCCTCCACTAAGGAAAAATCCGTTCGCCAACCGCCGAATAGCTCGCTTTTGATCTCCAGTTGCTTGCTCTGGGTATACTCCTAACCTGAGGTATTCCTTGACATCATGAAACCACGGTTCACCATCCACCTCTTCCTCTATTACATTACAATAAGCATGTTGATTCCGGACATGGATATGTAACGGATCGACACGAACCTTGTCCGGGTGATGTAGCATTGATGCTAAAGTAGCCAACGCGTCGGCAACCTCATTATGCATCCTCGGGATGTGCCTGAATTCTACCGATCGAAAGCGTTTGGTCAAATCATGCAAACACTGACGATATGGGATAAGCTTTAAATCTCTGGTTTCCCATTCTCCCTGAATCTGATGTACCAGAAGGTCCGAGTCCCCCAAGACCAAGACGTCCTCTGTACATCCATGTCCACCGCTAATCGCAACCCCAAGATACATGCCTCGTACTCACCCATATTATTGGTACAATGAAAACGCAGTTGAGCAGTAACAGGATAATGATGTCCTGTTTCAGATATGAGCACAGCTCCTACTCCGACTCCTTTTGCGTTTGCCGCTCCATCGAAGAAGAGCTTCCATCCTGGATCCTTGGTTAGTTCCAACCCCTCAATCTGCAATACTTCCTCATCTGGAAAATACGTCCTCAAAGGTTCGTATTCGTCATCAACGGGATTTTCAGCTAAGTGATCGGCTAGGGCTTGAGCTTTCATAGCCGTCCTTGTCACGTATATGATGTCGAATTCCGTAAGTAATATTTGCCACTTTGCTAACCTCCCCGTAGGCATGGGTTTCCTGGAAAATATACTTCAACGGATCCGGACGCGAAATGAGGTAAGTGGTGTAAGAAGACAAGTAGTGTTTCAGCTTTTGGGCTACCCAAGTCAGGGCGCAACATGTCTTTTCTAGATGAGTGTACTTGACCTCGTGGACTGTGAACTTCTTACTGAGGTAGTAAATGGCCCGTTCCTTCCTGCCGGTAAGATCATGCTGCCCTAGTACGCAGCCAAACGAATTCTCCAAGACCGTCAGATAAAGAATCGGGGTCTACCTGGCTCAGGCGGAACTAGTACGGGTGGATTTGACAGATACCCTTTGATCCGGTCAAACGCTTCCTGACATTCCGCCGTCCATTCTATCGCAGCGTCTTTCTTCAATAGGCGGAATATGGGTTCACAAGTTGCCGTAAGCTGAGCGATAAACCTGCTAATGTAATTCAACCTTCCCAACAGACTCATTACCTCTGTTTTATTCTTCGGCGGGGGTAACTCCTGAATGGACTTGATTTTGGATGGGTCCAACTCAATGCCCCGTCGGCTGACGATGAATCCTAGCAACTTTCCTGACGGAACTCCGAATGCACATTTGGCCGGATTAAGCTTGATGTCGTACCTTCGGAGTCTTTGAAAGAACTTCCTGAGGTCAGCAACATGGTCTTCTCGACGCCTAGATTTTATGATCACATCATCCACGTACACCTCAATTTCCTTGTGTATCATGTCATGGAATACCGTAGTCATCGCCCTCATATAGGTTGCCCCCTGCATTCTTCAAACCGAACGGCATCACTCGGTAGCAATAAGTCCCCCATGGTGTGATAAAAGCCGTCTTTTCTGCGTCTTCTTCATCCATCAAAATCTGATGATATCCCGCATAACAGTCCACAAAGGATCCAATCTCGCGTCCGGCGCAATTATCAATCAGGATATGGATATTGGGAAGTGGGAAATTATCCTTAGGGCTTGCCTTGTTGAGATTGCGATAGTCCACGCATACCCTGATCTTTCCGTCTTTCTTTGGCACCGGTACTACGTTAGCCAACCATTCAGGGTATCGAGTGACACGAATGACTTTCGCCTGCAACTGCTTGGTTACCTCCTCCTTAATCTTCACACTCATCTCCGTCTTGAATTTCCGCAGCTTTTGCTTGACGGGAGGATATGCCGGATCGGTGGGTAATCTATGAACCACTAGATCAGTGCTGAGTCCTGGCATGTCGTCGTACGACCATGCGAAAATATCTTTAAACTCCATGAGTGTTTTGATCAATTCTTCTCTCAGATTGGGTTCAATATGGACGCTTATCCGGGTTTCTTTGACGTCATCAGCATTCCCTAGATTAACGGCCTCAGTATCATTTAAGTTCGGTTTGGGCTTTTCCTCGAAGTGACTTAATTCTTCACCGATTTCTTCCACGGCTTCATCATCGCCGTACTCTGACTCACTCTCGTCACTTCTTATTTCATGTGTTATTATTTCCAAACCCGATTGACTTTCTAGACTGGGTTGATTAATCTTTAAGTGCGCCATGTCATTAAGATCAGTTGCAAGAAGGCTGTTCAGAAAAGTAAAAAGAAGAAAAGATAAACAAAATTAGACACGAAGGAACCGACTTTCATTGATGGGAATTGTACAAAGGGGAAAACAAACTGCAAACTTAAATCAAAAATAAACAAAACGAACGGGATTTTACTCCGGGGACAAACCCCCAATACAAAATTTCGAAAGAAAGACAATCCAAGACAAACTACCAAGACTCCTTCCGGACAGGGAGAGGAGTAGCCTTCCAGTTATTCAGTTTTGCCTTTGGTCCCACAAATTGTATATCGGCATGACTGGATCCTTCACCGTCCTCGAGCATACATACATCCGTGAATAGGTTCTCGAATTTCCTGAAGAACTCTTCATCTGGCCTGATCGTAGGACCGGGAATCTTTGGCGCTGGATGTCCTCTTGCTCCGGACCTGACAAAAGATTGGGAAAGGCGTGGAACAGGCTTTGGGAGCACCCATGTTTTCTGCTTGCTCCTCTTTGCTCGCCGGATGTCCTCTGAGGTTGGCTGGAATCCCAAGCCGAAGGTTCCCAAGTTTTCGACCACCGATACCGGTTGTATAATTCCTTGCAGAGATGCACCTAACCCTTTACCGGGTACGAAACCATGTCGCAACATTTCATGCGCCACCATGACATCCGCAATAATTGTTCTGTCGCCGGGAATACATTCCCCTTCCGGAACTCGGTGGGCGGGCACCACATCGCAGACTTGATATACCCACGGCCCAACATCTTCTTCTGTCTCAACAAAGGGAATGATGGTGCCCGATTGTGGGTCGTTCTCTCCATGAACGACGATCTCCTGCTGGTCCCATTCAAACTTGACGAGCTGGTGTAAGCTGGATGGAACTGCTCTTGCGGCATGAATCCATGGTCGCCCTATTAGGAGGTTATATGACACCACCATGTCCAGCACCTGGAATTCCATGGTGAACTCCACTGGCCCAATTGTCAAGATTAGCACTATGTCACCAACCGACGCTTTACCTCCTCCGTCGAACCCTCGAACACATACCCCTGTTCTCGCGTACCCTGCCGATGTCTACTTTTAATTTGCCCAGTGTAGAGAGAGGACAAATGTTAGCACTGGACCCATTATCGACCAAGACTTTGGTAACCACCGCCTCTTCACACTTCACCGTAAGATATAAAGCCCTGTTATGCTCAGTGCCTTCCTCAGGCAACTCGTCATCGGTGAATGTGATCCGATTTGCTTCGAAGATCCGATTGGTGATCTTCTCCAAATGGCTCACCTGAGATTTTATCCGGCACATGTGCCTCATTCAGGACTTTCATCAATGCTTGCCGATGTTCTTCAGAATGTATCAGCAAGGATAGCAATGATATTTGTGCCGGAGTCTTCTTTAACTGCTCTAAGACAGAGTAGTCATGCAGCTTCATCTTTTTCAAGAATTCTTCTCCCTCTTCATCAGTGACCGGCTTTTTCAATACTGCCGGAGTGGTCTTCCTTAATTCCGCAGGGGCAAAACATCTCCCCGAGCGGGTCAACCCTTGGGCTTCACAAACTTCCTCTTTCACCTCCTTTCCTCTGTAGGTCGTTGTAATCCGAGCATAATTCCATGGGACAGCCTGGCTATCAGTTACTGGCAACTGTGTTGCCGGCTGGATGATGAAAGGATCCATTCGAACGCCTGCTACTGTCAAGATGGGCTTGATTGCTGCCCCCGGTACAACTATCTTGGCCGGCTTCACCGGTACTTCGTTCACACTTTCCTTTCCTGCTTCCGACTCTCCTGGTAT
>JASVEL010009949.1:0-11010 GCA_032618575.1 Nicotiana noctiflora
GCCTCAATGTAATTCTAAAAAATACAAAAACAGTAATATAATTAGGAAAAAAACTAAAAGATAGAGAATATAGTACTTGATAGGATTAGACTTTAAAAGGTAACGGGATGAGCCTCGTATAAAAGAAAAACACACGGGCCCCCCATATGAACGTTAATTAATGATAGACTCGGGGAGACCGTTTAGCGAACTTCACGGTCTTTCCTAAAGATAATAAGCGGTAGTCGTTATAAGCACGATTTAAAATATACATTCCTTAATATGAGTGCACATTTATGTGACTCAAATCATAAATCCCGATGAAGCTGAAACATATAAAAGTCACAGGCGTACTAGTTGCGGTGTGACTCGAAATGCGTTTTCGTGACGTCGCAAGTCATTAAAAATATCAAAATGAGACATTCACATTCCGTAAAAGCATATAGCGAAATCAAATAAGTCAAAAATGACAGTTGAGCGACCGTGCTAAAATCACGGAATTCGGGAGTGCCTAACACCTTCTCCCGGGTTAATAGAATTCCTATCTGGATTTCTAGTTTCGCGCACTGTTTAAACAGTTTTCTTGGATAGAGTTCTCTTTAAGCAAGGAGTCCTGCTCCTTATCAAATATGCAACATTTTCGTTCAGGAGTTATCATAAATAACTCCTTATACTTATCTCTTTCACGTGCACGCCTTTTTCTTGAATCTGTCTGTCACCTAAGTACATTGTCCATGGACCTGGTTCATGCATGTATTCTTTTGTCAATCATCAAAATCAAAACTGCTCAGGTCAAGAAAAATGAATATTAAGTGTAACTTAAACTCAAAAGTTAGCTCATTAGGTAATTGTTCAAAATGATATAGGGAGCCCAAATAACTCATCAGTCATCTATATGGGAACTCAACACCTCTTGTACGTTCCTGACTGGACATCTAGAGCATGGTAATACAAGATAGAAGTCAATTATTGATATAGTAAATATGATTTTCAACAGTGGCGTATGTAATATTATAGACCGGATTCATCTAAACCCATTATCGATACGAAGTATAAATTTGGTGTAAAAATTCACTAAAATTGCATGTATAGTGGGTTTGAATCCATAATTTTAAAAATATAAGTCTTTCAATATTAAAAATTGTAAAGGTCGAACTCATAGAGTTAAAATCCAGGATCTGCTTCTGATTGGGATGAGTCTAACTCTATACCATGAAGCTCATAAGGAGCACTGCCTAAAGTTTGGGAGAAAAACACAATAAATAAAATAGAAAATAATGTTAAAGAAAACCCTAATCCATGAAAACTAGGAAGACATGCAAACGCGTTAAGGAAAAAGTGAGAAGAGATAATGGGGTTATGGTGTTTGTAATGATATGAGCTGGTAGAAAAAAGCGTTGAAAGAAATGGGAGAGAGGCTCCTTATTAGCCTCTAAAGCTAACGACAAGAGATGCAATCTTCTTTCAATCTTTCACTTTCATTAGATTCTTGTGGTCTCTATTTTGTTTTAATTATAGCTAGACCTAGCTGCCACATTAGACCCTATCTCCTAGCCCACTTTTCATTCTCATATCCCTCCTTTATTAATTTAGTGCGAAAGTATTGTTTTTTATTTCAATTCTACTAGTAATATTCCTCCTGTTTATTCTAAGATGATGTTTTCTCAATTATACTAGTAATATTCTATCGTAATATCGGCCACGAATTCGTATGGCAGAATGTTTTTTGACATGCTTTTTCTTACCATTAGGTGTGGGGGTTCTTGGCTATGTTTTTTATTTCTCACTCTCTCTTTCTTTTCTGGGTAGTAATTATGGAAAGGAAGGTGAAAATGATGGTTATGTAAGTGAATAAAGTCTGAAAGCAGTGGATATTTTTGTTCACAAAGAGTTTCACATTATATAATAAATTAAAGTACTGGAAATTCATTCAGTAAAAGAAACAGTTAATACTATCACTCTTCTTACATATTCCGAAATATTAAACATGTTGGTGTTAGAAGAATTCTACCTTTTGTGATTATCTGAACATAAGCAACAAAACTGGAAAAAGGAAAAGCAAAAAGATTTGTTTTAACAAGGGGGAAAGGGCAAGATTTATAAATTGAAAAAAAAGGGGGGGCTAGCATATAATGCATGAGTATATTCGATACCTGACATGCAATTTTTTTAGTGTTATTAGTATATATAAATCAGACTTAATTAGCTAAAAGCATGTATGAAATGAAAGGCCATGCATTTGACATTCTACACTTTAACAGAATATTACACATTATGTATATACCAAATTCCATAATGCACGTGCATGATCAAAATTTTAATGCGTTTTTCAATATTTTCTAATACATTTGATTCGGAATTCAAATCAAATATTATACCGTCAGAACTATTTATATATAACATCATTTTCATATAACAATTATTCTTTTTAAAAGTCAATTTTGTTTTTTGGAATTGATATTAATATTATGTTATAATATTTATAATAGCATTTCACCATAATATTTAAAAAAATATCGGAAACATAACTGTTATACAGAAATTTGGTTACAGGCAAAAGTTTATAATATCTTGAAGATGGGATCTGTTCATAGAGGACTAATTTATTTTTAAAAAAAGTGGCTAGAAGAGACGTTGGTGGAGTTAGAATCTAATTCCCTTAACTGGCATTGGCTTTTGCTAACTTTCATGCAAAAAGCATTTGCATACTATTCATCAATCAGACGTAGTTGGAAAGGTAGTAGCTCTCCCTGCAGCTTTATAGTGTATATATTTAATTACATGCACATAAATTTAGGGGTATTAGATTGGGAGGTTATGTTGAATTTAGGCGCGTCAAAATGAGTTAGGTTAATAAATGAGTTATTTTAACCTAGTTTAAAGTGTATTTGAACTAAGATGGACTGGGTCAAGATGATTAAATAATAGATTATAATCTAATCCGTCCAATTTGACTCATATTTTAAAACTATGTTTATTTTATATAAAAAAGTCTTTTACCTTAAAATGTGTAAGTTGAAAAATATTTTAAAGGTGTGGATGGGGATGGGGTTGTGTGGGTGGATGATACAGGAAAACGAAAAAACAGAAAACAAAAAATTGAAAATACAAAAATAAAGTAAAAAAACAAAGTGTGTATCTTTGTGTGTGTTCCGTTAGATTACTCAAAAGAAATTAATTCCATGTTTATGCTAAAAAGGGTCATACTAATATAATGTCTTAAGTTGTATATCTAGATCGTATCACATTAAAAAAAAATCGAGTGATATACTAATATTAGAGGGAAAAAATATATATCCGAATATTAGACACTAATCAGAGAATTTGGCGTAGTTGTCATATATTGCAGAACTACGTTGTTGTCTCGGAATAATTGAATCGTTATATGAATCGTTAATAATCATATTTTTTCTTTAAATAAATTAATCTTAGACCGATAGTATATAAAATCTATATTGTGAAGATTTATCATGAATTAGCCACAATTCTCCTCTTTTATTCGTACATGAGACCGACAATGTGAGCAAATTCTCGTATGTTGAGTTCTGTAGTCTTGTATAATAGTATATGTTTATTACACACTTAAACCTCTTTATAACAGCCTTATATATTTTGATATTTTTGGTTGCTATAGTGAAGCGTTGTTATATAGGACATACTTATATTATAACACAACATAATAATCGATTCCGAAAAAAGTTTAGCATTTATAGTGAATGGTTATTATATGGCAATGCTGTTATTCAGAGGCTCGATTGTATATAAAAAATGGTGCTTTCGACAAGAAAGTCATTCTTAACAGGGAATTTGCATCTATACTCGCTTTTTGGGTCACGTTTTAACTTGTGTCTGCTTTGCAAAAAAAATAAATTACAAGCGTACCCACTTTTTCGCGTAACTTCAGCATACGGGGTTGAAGTAGCAAAGGCCATCACACAAAACTTCAGCATTCTAGTCGACGGACCTGAAGTAGCAAAGACATATATACATTGAAGTATTTTTTGTCCTCGATAAGTTGCTGAAGTTATTTAGTTCATTTGTATAAACTTCAGCACTAAAATAGTTGAAGTTTTTTTGTCTCGGATTCATTAATTTTGTCATAAAAATTTTTCAAAAATTTCAGTAGAAGATGTTGAAGTTATTTCGTTCATTTGTAAAAACTTCAGCACTAAAATAACTGAAGTTTTTTTTTTCCTGGATCCATTGCTTTTGTCATAAAACTATTTCAAAAACGTCAGCAGAAGTTGCTGAAGTTATTTTGTTTATTTGTACAAACTTCAGCACTAAATAAGCTGAAGTTCTTTTGTCCCGGATAAGCTTTTTCAAAAATTTTAACAAAAAATATTGAAATATTTAGTTCATTTACAAAAACTTCAGCACTATATAGTCTAAAGTTTTTTTCCTGGTTAGTTTTGTTCTAAAGTTTTTTCAAAAACTTCAGCAAAAGATGCTAAAGTTATTTAATTAATCTGTAAAAACTCCAGCACTATATAAGCTGAAGTTTTTGAAAATCTTTCTAACATACTAGATAAATAATCACTTTATTCTTTCATAGTGTACTACTACTATAAAATAATTAGATTGCCAACAATATCTAAATCATACATTTGAAAACAATAAACGTGAAAAAAATATAATTTGGTGAAAATATTCATAAATTATTATCTACTGCCTTATGTAATTATTTATAATTTATTTTAAAATAATATGATAAACATAGTTATGACAATCGTCCCATGAACTGAAGTTTCGTAGCACCACCAATAAAAGAAGAAGAAGAAGAAGAAGAAGAAGAAGAAGAAGAGAAGAAGAAGAAGAAGAAGAAGAAGAGGAAGGAGGAGCAGAAAGGGGTTGAATTTGTTTAAAAGTGGGTACACGTTAAATTTAAAAATATGGGGTTTGACACAGCTACCCACAAAAACAAAACTATTTACCCTTGTCTACCCATTTATTTTTCTACCCATAAACTAATTACATTTCCTACTCATAGTAGTTTTTGTAGAGAATTTTTTCTTTATTCTCTAATTCTTTTTTATTTCAATGCTTCTTTTCTTCTTCTTCTTCTTTTTTTTTTTTACTTTTTTACTTTTCTGCTTTTCTTTTTTCTCGTTTTCTTCTATTTTTTTTCTTTTCTAATTTCATTTAGTTTTTTTTATATTCTTTTTTCAATTCATAATCTAATTTCATTTACTATTTTCATTTTTTTTATCATTATTTTTTTATACAATAAAAATAATAATTGATATAGTAAATATTTGTTCATCTTTTTTTAATATAACTAGTAAAATATACCTTTTATTTTATTTTTCTTTCTCATTTGTTAAATTAAATCAGTAAACTGAAATATATCTGTTGTCACTTGATCTAATGCACTGAATATCACATTGATTACTGTTGAGCACCATAAATTACATAATCAGATTCTAAGAATCAACACGTGATTGTCATAAAATCTTGATCTCCTTCCCTATAAATATCAATGCACACTCTATCATTAGCAGTAATACAACCAGTTATAGAGCAAGAAAATATAATCTATGGCAATCAAATCTTCATATATACTAGTTAGAATAAAAATGATATAAAATATTAAAAAATAGAACAAAAGTGTAAGTAGCGAAAAAGACTTCTAACAACATGTGATACCAATATGGTATATATGTATACTAACAGAGCATATGATTTCTCTAGAATATTGCTACAGCTATCTGTGACTATACTACTCTACCAAAACATTAAATGACGCAATAAAAGTATGAGAAAATGACATGCTCGTATTGCTAGTTAAATATTCGCAAAATAACTTGCTCAATTCGTATACTAAGAGGGTATATAGTTGTATGAGGTCGTTCCAACAATTGCCTATAATTATAAAAATGATTAATACACATAATTTATGTCCATCAGCACCCAAAAATTCCAGCATTATTGCAACTCATGTTGATATAAATAATTTCATAATAGAACTAACTTAAAATGCAGCTAAAACAACCAAAATAATGTTCAAACTACCATATGATACCAAATATGACATATAACTATACCAACATGGTATACAGTTTTACTAGTTAATTTTCGGCAACTATATGACTATACTATTATTACATAACACATATACATAAAGAGAAAATAAAAAAATAGTGTATCACATATTAATATAATAAGGCATTTCAAGATATTGTGCTATATTATTATTATTAAAAGAAAATTAAATATTGTAATGATTAAATGCAGCAAATACAACCAAAAAATAATTTAACTACCATATGATACCAATATAGTATATAGTTATACTAATAGGGTATATAGTTGGAATAAATTGTATACTAAATTAGTATATTTGTATACTATTTGGGTATATAATACAAATTCGTCGTCTTTCTCCCAGACAATTTCACTGTCTTTCTCCCAGACTATTTGGTTACCCCTAACTTTTCTCGATTTCACTGTCTTTCACCCAAAGAATTTTAGGAAAACAAAGCAAACGGTTATAGAGACCAAGTAAGCAGATGTCATTCCCTTCAAACAATCCCTAATTTCTTGCTCTTACCATGCAAATCTCACGAACCCATTTTTAGATCCATTGTTAATTAGACGCCCTTCAAATTTGAATTCGTTTCTGGATCCAGAAACTCCTTACTGTAAGCTTTCTTCTTCTCCGTTTTTTAATTCAATTGTGGAATCGAGTTGTTTATGTAAATTTGTATTTTTTCAACTTGAGATTAATAATCATTTTTTTTTGTCAAAATTATTAGCATGTTAAGTTATTTTATATCATCTGAATTGCAAGCTTGAAGTTCATCCATAAAATTGGTACGTTTTTTTTTTCTTATTATAGAGAAAACATACAAGACAACTTTAAACAGCATAGTTGCAGTAGAAGAATAAACAAGAAAAATGAATACACGGGTAAGTAGTTCTGATTCGCTAGGTGTATAGTGTAATAACTTTGAGAGTAGGTAAAAACGTGTAATTAGTGTGTCTTTAGTAGGTATATAGCATAAATTTCTCTTAAAAATAAGTATATGCTAAATGGGCGCCCCGTACAATTTTTACGTTCTTAACTCACAAACGTTTTCTTTAACAAGTACTTGAAATATAATTTGTTGTCCCTCTTCTATTTTTCAGCATATTGTTTCAAGTTCGGGTTGTAGAATTTTACGTTGAAGTTCAAAGTGATCAAAATTGGAGAGAGCATACAAAATACTGAAGTAACATAAGTAATAGAGCATCAGTTTCAACTTGTTGGTTTGGATTAACAGATTTGAAATTGTAGTCTCGTGATAGTAAAAATAGTATAATTTTTTTTTATATAACAAAGTAGTACTTCCTTCATTCCAATCTATGTGAATCAGTTTGAATGGGCACGAATTTAAGAAAAAATGAAGATTTTAGGAATATATGATCCTAAACAAGTCCAAAAAAGGACTCAGAGTATTTGTGTGATTATAAATTTTTTTTATTAAAAGTACAACCGTAAGTTTAAGCTAAATTACTACCAAATTTATAAAGGAATCCTTCTTTGTTAAAAGATAAAAGAATAAAATAAATTCACATGTAAATTGAAAGAGAGAGTAAAATTTATCAACGGACAAATTTATAGTTAAATCAACCTTATCTTATTCTTTTTCCCTTCTTCCTGCTTTTTGACGTGCATGTAATTTGTGGGGTTAAGGTGCACGAAAAAGAAGACACTGGAGCTGAAAAATCTGATTGATTATTGCCAGCACAAGAACAAGATTCCTCCGGACAATAGTAACATGATATGATATGAAATTGCATGTATAAAAGGTAAATTATGAAATGAAACTTTTCATAATAATTGCACATGGAACAGACACCTTAAAATTCCTATTTCGTCACTTTAAAGGTCAAACTGTACTGCATTCTGTATAAAGTAAATTTCAAACATTTTCTGATTGGCTGTGTATTTACCTTTGGCAAAGACAGAATGCCTATTTCAAGAGTCCGGAACTGAAACGTAGTCTTTTTGGACCCAAAATACTTAATTAGACGAAAAAAGAATTTAATTATCAAAATATGTAAAACGTGGTTTATTACTGTATTTTATATAAAATGCCTTTTAATGCCGCCTTTTACATAAAATGCCTCCGTGTTTTACATGTGTTTGTGGACCCACCAATAACTCCCACTACAAAAAAAAAAACCCAATTACCAACAAAAAATATATTGGTAAATTGATCAAATTGGTTGGCATTTTGAATTACTAACAGATTACCAACGGATATGGACCCGTTGCTAAAAGGCTCGATGGTAAAATTTACCAACCATATTGAATTTGTTAGTAAAATTTCCAACTAAAAATTAGTTAGCAAACACCAAATACATTTGTTGGTAATTTTTGAATCTACAGTCCAAAGTTTTCGTTGGTAAATTTATTAACAAAAATTTAGTTGGAAGTTCGTTAGTAAATTTACTAAGATATAGAAATTGAGTTAGTAAAATTGGTTTTTGATATTTTATATTGTGTTTGTAATTAGTTGGTAAATATAGTAACAAGAAAAATTCCGTTAGTATTTTGTTAGCAACTATACTAATGGATACCAACTTGGTTGGTAAATCCGATTATAAATTTTTAAAAATACGTTGGCAATCGGTTGGTAGTTGTCTATGGAAAATTTCTGTTTAGTAAATTGTTGGTAATTTACAAACAAATTTCAAATTCATTAACAAATATGGTTATAATAATTGTATTAATATTAATATAAAGATTTAAAAGATTCCAAAAAACGTAAACAAAATAAAAAACATACTAAAACATTATAAATAATAATATCATGACGTTGAAAGTAGAATCAATCCAAGATGTGTCTAACATAAATGAAGCTAAAATAAATCTAAATACGACTCGTGTCATTTGGCGACGAGTTGCAAAATCCAAGACGTGTCTAACATAAAAGAAGCTAACATAAATCTAAATAGGACTCTTGTCATTTGGCAACGAGTCATGTCTACGAGAAGGCGGTGTAGGTAAGCCACCTATGAGGATCGACAGACGGTTTTGGAGTAGTTGATCAACTTGCTCACGCACCTCTTGCTGCATTTCATGTCAAATTTCTTCACGCATTTCTTCTCTCATTCTTGCCTAATCTCTTCTCTGATTTCTGATCTCATCTCATGCTTCATCTCTTCCTTAATTTCTTGCAAACGATGTCCTACACATTCACTCACCCGAGCATTGAAGTCTTGATCTTGAAGTGGAGATAACGAACTGGATGAAGCACCAACATGCCCATAGAAAGGAGCTTGAGAACCAAGACCATAAATGCGCATATTCTTAACACCGACTTCCTCCAAATAAATTTGGGAGAAATCAACTTCGGGAGGCTCATTGGACCCATCTTCAAGCTGAGGCGCAGATACAATTTTAGACATTATGGTGTCCTGAACAAAAAGAAAATGATATAAACTCTATAATAATAACTTTAACAGAGAAAACATGAAGAACACAGTCATAAAGGCAATAAAAATGAAAGCTCAAATGTCAATAATAACACCTTAAAGACAATTGTTTTTAGCTATTAAACAGTGTTCCTACAAATTGCATTACTTGTTTGCCATTCAGCAGAATTTAAATGAAAACTCTGCACATCATTGACAGTGTAAATATCATTTTACAGCAGTAACCACTCCAATATATGCTCCAAAAGAGCATAAACAAGCTTCTACATGAATATTAATGAAGTTTCTACTTAAAGGCTAACAGCACATCATTGATAGTGTAAATAGCAACAGAAAAGCACTAAAAAAAGAAAAGAAAAGGAGAAATCATCCAACAAGATAACTTGCCCTTGTTTCAGCCAAACAAAGAGTGCAGCCCCGCACTTAAGTTATTGAAAGAAAAAGGAGGTAAAGGAAACTAACAAGAGAAAATAGTTACATTATCACACAATTTGGAACGAATATGTAGGTCTCTAGGAACATTTATTGCTAAGTACATCTGCACTTAACCTGAAAGATATATATCAGACAGTACTTCAATATCTTGATTGCATATTGTTACTAAAAATTATGTTCTGTTGACAGAGTAATATTGTGTTTGTCGGCCTTCAAGGCAACGAAATGAAGGGTAAACGCAGAGACTTAGGAACCCTACTCCAACATATGCTCAGAAGAGTAGAAACAAGCTTCTACATGAATATTAATGAAGTTTGTACTTGAAGGCTAATAGCACATCATTGACAGTGTAAATATCATTTTACAGCAGTAACCACTCCAACATATGCTAAGAAGAGTAGAACAAGCTTCTACATGAATATTAATGAAGTTTCCACTTGAAGGCTAACAGCTTGCACTAGCTAGAAGTGGATATTTTCTTCCTGCAGAAAGATTACTTTTCTTTTCCTTTTCCCAATTAGGAAACATAAAGAGTTTTAGAAGCTGCAAATATATGCAAGAATCTGGCATCCAAGTAAAACACAATACGTCTTAACATGTTAAACTCCAATTACCAAAGTACAAAGACTATCCATAACCCCAATTAATAAAGTACAAAGAGTCTCAATTCCAAGATGATATATGGTTGTCTTCAAGACTAATATCCCACGTGCTTAATAATTGATAAACATCTACACATTTAGTGTTGGGAATAACGTGAGGCAAGGAAAAGTCACAACCCCCATTTCACGAGAAGCGAGAAGCGAGAAATGAAGCACTCGATTTTTTGAAGTGAAGCGTAATTTAAAGAAAAAATAAAATAAATAATGCAAAGAGGAATTTTTTGTTAAATACTAGAAAAACTAGGCAGTAATTTTCTGAGAAAGAATCGAAGGTAAAAAAAAAAATTGCCAGCATTTCGCCGCTTTTTGGACGTTTAGAAAGAAAAAAGAAGAAGAAGAAGAAGAAGAAGAAGAAGAAGAAGAAGAAGAAGAAGGAGAATGAAAATTAAAAGTCCAGAACATACCTGTTGAAAATCATAATGCATATATCGCGAAGGCAACAAACTGGCTCACTTAGCTAATTATGCTCTTGATGCTGGTCCATTATCTCAAAGGAAAGCCCTTGTCACGA